>CASHTH010002353.1:0-28377 GCA_030341885.1 Geodia barretti | reverse complement strand
GGTAAGAGAGGCCATAGCTGTACGCGTCACGTACGCTCACGCTAGTGAGATAAATTACTCTCAGCTGAAAGAGGTCTGCCTGTATGTTGGAATAAAGAAATTCACGATTATGTTTGGCCGTTCTTTTGAGCTGGTGACAGACCACAAGCTCTGCTGGGTTTGCTGAAAGAATAGCGCGCTACGTCCCAGCAGGCATCCCCTCCTCTCATCAACGTTGGTCTTTGTTTCTTTTCTAACTACGAGTATCGACTGGTATTCGAAACCGACAGCGCCACGCAAACGCTGACGCCTTAAGTCGCCTTGCCACTGCCGGAACAGCCAGCGAAGGTATTCGAGGAGCCTGATCTAGTGCTGTTAGCTGAGCATCTAATGAATCTCTGTTAGTGCCAGTGACATCAAAGTCTGGACGCAACGAGACAAGAAGTTGGCAGAGTTCTGCAGTACATCAGTCAGGGCTGGCCAAGTGATGGATCTGAGCTGGAACCTATTCGTCACGTCGCTTGGAGCTTTCCACATGAGGGTATCATGTGGGGAACACGTGTAGTGATTCCTCCACCAGGCAGAGAGCAGTTCTGCAAGAGCTGCATGACAGGACAACCCCGCAATCACACGTATGAAGTCCCTCGCCAGAATGTATGTCTGGTGGCCCGGATTAGTGCAGATATTGAAAAATCTGTGCGCCTCTGCATGATTGCCAACAAGTACAGTCTTCACCCCCACTGTGCTCCACTTCACCGTGAAGGGCCACTAGACCTTGGCGAGACTCCATCTTGATTTTGCGGGTCCGTTCAAGGCAAAAACATCCTTATTGCGGTGGATGCACTTCTAAATGGATTGAAGCTGTTTGCACTCCGACCACGTCTTCTTTGTGTGTCATTGAAGAGCTCAGATCACTCTTCGCCAGGTTTTGGGCTGCCGGAGATGGTGGTCACAGATAATGGGACTTGTTTGTCAGCTCAGAGTTTGAGCAATTCTCTCGGTCAAACGGTATCAAACACACAACTTCAGCCCCTTACCATCCTGCTTCAAATGGTCTGGCCAGAGAGGCCGTGCAAACGGTCAGCGAGGTCTGAAAAGGTCAAAGATGGTTTCCCATGAGTGCTAGACTAGCAAAGGTTCTCCTTACTTACCGGGTTACTCCACAGAGTACAACTGGACTAGCTCCAGCTGAACTTCTGTTGGGGAGGAGACCGCGTACACGCCTCGATCTGCTGAAACCCAATACGGCGGAGAGGGTGGAACAGCAACAAAGCGCACAACATGATTCACGTGGTAAATCTCGAACTTTTCGTATCGGTGACGCAGTTCTTTTGAAGAATTTTACTGGTCCAGGTTGGCTTCCAGGAAAGATCATAGAAACATCTGGTCCGGTGTCATTTCACGTCTTACTGGACGATGGCAGATGCAAACGCTGTCACCAAGACCAGTTACGTCGAAGGGTCACTGACGATGGACCTCCAGACATGTCAGAAATTCCAGTGACACCAACCACTCCTGAAACAGGACCAGAACCTGAGTTAACGAACTCTGATCAACCCAACGTTCGAACAAATCCGACTACAACAGTGGGTAAGGCTGAGTGGCCACTTGAGATAACTGAGTTTCCACAATGGGAAAGGCTAGACTGAAGGGCTCTCCCTGACAGCTGTGTAGTATATACAGGCACCCTGGTTCCTTGGGTCATTGTTCCCCAACCCACAATACGCATTGAGGCTTTGAGGTTGGATAGGGCTCACAACCTGGGTACAGGGTAATATACCCAATATCTGTGCTGATTTTGTTCAATCCTTGACTGCAATTTTGGAACATTTTCTGACAGGGACAGGGTTGCATCAGTTCTAGGGACATTCCCTGTTAGTAACTGGGACCTGTCAACCGTTGGCTCCCCAACTCGAGACTGAAGAGGACCACCCACCGAACTCTGAGGGTTCCTAGTTACCCTGTAGTATCCGTCACTCACTGGTTCTTGAGCTGGTGGGGATCCAGCCTCAAGTAAGCTTGACTCCTTGGCTGAGAGAAAGTCACGGTCCTGGGACGATCCACAGAGGCTGTCGTCTTGGTGTTCGATCCATGCTGGCTCCTGCCGCACAGGGCGGTAGAGTAGGCGTTCCTCAGAGTGACGTCAGCTACATGCCGGCTTGACATGGGGACATTCCCCCGCTTCCAAAGTGACTCGGATCTCCCACCCCTCTGACCATACCTCCTACACCGTCCCCACCCAACACCTCTTCCTCGACTTCATACTGGTCGTGATTCTCATTCTCGCATCCAACATCCTGTCGGCCGTCGATCCACGGCAGGGTTGTGTAGTGTCTCCACTCTCCACCAAACGGGCCTCGCGCGCCTCCCAGTTTCGGTGTGCCTCTTCCAGAGCTCGGTAGCGCTCCAGTTCTGCCTGTTCTCGTACGCTGTCTCGGTCAGATAGCAGCAAACGGAGTCGTTCAGTACGGTGGGTCCGACACCGGTGGAAATCTCGTACGCTTATGGTCAGAAATCCCTAGAAAAATCTGTTAAAAAGCAAGCGCAATATTGTTGCCGTGCGCGCGCTGCTTTTCTGCTCCGTGTAGCTCCGTAAACTACTACAAGGCCGGCCCTCGCTGCCGCGCATGCGAGCCGCGATATCCGGCCGCCATACCGCGCGCGACTAGACTGCGGGTACCGCTCGATCGAGGTGTGTGTGTGGTGTGTAGTCTCTGCCTGGCTATGCGCTGCTCACTAAAATTCCACGCTCCGGGTTTTGCACAAAACACATGACCGTGTAAGTCTATCAGGGGACTTGTAGAAATTCCCTTGGGACTCCTACCGGCCTGGGTTTGAACCTATTATGCTTGAGAAGAGTATATATCAGAGAATACGAATGACCACACCACTAACAGTTGTACATTACAGGCACAGAAGTGAAATTGTTCCTTGCTGGCTGTTTCTGCTCATGTGCACCTGCGACAGTATGTGGTGTATGACTACTGTTCGTGCCAGTAAGGGAACTCCTCTTGTGAGAGTGTACAGTTATAGTTATATAGCAGTAAACCCTCAAGAGACCGATAGTAATCAATCTATAAATTCATCTAGAAATCACGCGGAAATCTGGAAATCTCTTGAAATCACGGAAATCTGAAAATATTAGTTGAAATCACGTGGAAACCTGGAAATCAGGGGCTTTTAGCGGACCCCTCTGTTCAGGAAGAGCTCCACGATCTGAATGACTGTAGCTATAATTATTATGTCGCATTGTGTATTTATTGTCATCCTAAAGAGGGGCGGAAAGAAACTTCAAAATACACTACTTAGTCTGTGTTCCCGTTTTCTGCCGTTTGTTAGCCGCCTACCAGTGCGTTAACCACGACGGTTGCAAAGATTTCGGCGCTACATTAGCTTGATTTTAAGGCTGGTGATTTTGTTGCGTTCAAAAGTGATGCCGTGAAAACCAAGTGAACAAGCCAGTATGCTAAGTAGTGCAGGCTTAATTAAGCTTACCTCGTACAGTAAGTACGTAATAGGGATGACCCAGGTTATGATGACTGATGTTTCACCTCGTGATAAAGTGACCCAGGGAGCTCTAGCCTCTATAAGGTAAATGGGGGTAACTCCGGACACGGAAGTAACTCCGGACATGGGGCGTTGCACCAGCCTCCAAATTATGCGCTGCGAAAAAAACGCGAGGAAGATTTGTTAGCGCTTTGGCAGGTAGTAATCAAGTGAAATATATCCGAATCTTTCTCTTGTTTCTGAATAACGAGTTGTGTCCGGGTATTACCCAGTGTCCGAAGTTAACCCCCATTTACCTTACTGATAAACACGATAGCAACAGTGTTTTACCTTCTTTCATGTGTGTTTACTACAGGAAGAGACTCTCGAAACAGAAAAACAAGCAGTCTGGCAGAATTTGGAAGCACAATCAAGATATTTGAGCCAGAGTGTACGGTGGCCGATAGGTGCCAAGCCGATTTCCATTCAAATTTCAACGCCAAATCCTGTCTACGTTCCACATTCCGTGTTTCCCACCGCAGCCTGTTTCCCCATACGCTAACCAAGGAAGGACAAGTGAAGTGTGCTCGCCAATAAAATTGCCATGAATACTGCCACATTCTGAGAGCGGACTCAGACCACCAAGGAGACCCTAGCCTCCTTTCCAGGCCCCTCAAAAAAGGCCTGGGAACGAGGCTACGATCGTCCGTCTCTCGGCGCATAAAGGGGCGTGACCGCGCGCCTCGCCCGATGGGGGCTGGTGCAATCTGTAATCGCCCATCCCCAGGAAGTTGGGGATACCGGTTATCTTTGATTACTGCCCGTTTATTTCCGTATTCTCCCCGTGGTACGTTTATTAGCCGCCTACCATTAACCGGGGTTGCAAAACGGACGCCGTAGAAGCTCTTAGGCTAGTTTACAATAACTATGTCGCACTGGTCCGTCGCGCCGTACCGCGTTGCCGCGCTAGACGCGACGAGGCAATGCGCCATATTTTGAACCTAGCTTTAGACACATCAGCAAAGACTGTAGGCCGGTTCCGTGTGAGATATTCACCACAAAATTGAGCTACACAGACTTCTGTGAAAGGCTGCAGACGAGGTAAGCACTCTACCAAGTGAGGCACATCTTTTGCTGCGCATTTGCCATTTTTTTAGCTCTGGATAAACGTTCTCTGCAGAATTTTCGCCATGTGAAGACGGATTATTTTAAGGAGATTTCGGAATTTCTCGCGCTATTGTGCCAGGCCATTTTCCGAACAGGAAGGCCTTGGTATGCGCGCAGATTTGGAGGCGCTGTAGCAGCCGCTCACTCACCGAGCGCACAAGCTAGATAACCGGAAATGAGAACATAAGTTGGAACGCATCGCTGGAAATTGGAAAATGGAATGAAAATCGGCATGGCACCTATCGGTACCATAAGAAAGTGATGGTTCGCCATGACACCTATTTATTTATCATTTATGTTTGTACAGGAGATGAAGATGCATGAGGAACTAGTTAGTACAGCTAATGAACTGCAAAAGGTAAAATTTATAATCCTAGAATGAATAGGGGATATAGCTAACGAAACAATTTGGATTCTTGCTGTATTGTATTATAATAAATAAAGAGATTCTACACACACTGATAATTTTTTTTTGCAATTTTATGTGATACAAGGGGAAAAAAGCCAAAGAGAGAGCTCAGAATGAAACAGTAAGCTTTTTTGTCAAAACAGGCACAGTTTATATGTGATTATTGTTATACCTAAAGAGAAAAAAACAAAGAGAGAACGAAGAGATGAAAAAGAAATTGAAGCAGAAGGTATAGCTATAGTCACAATTCTGACAGAAGGTGAATTAGAATTTAATAGGAAGATGAAATGAAGATTATGCAAAAAACATCAGAAGAGAGAGCTCAGAATGAAACAGTGAGGTTTTTTTGTAAAAACAGGCACAGTTTATAATTATTGTGATTATTGTTATACCTAAAGAGAGAGAACGAAGAGATGAAAAAGAAATTGAAGCAGAAGGTATAGCTATAGTCACAATTCTGACAGAAGGTGAATTAGAATTTAATAGGAAGATGAAATGAAGATGATGCAAAGAACGTTAAATGAAAGAGAGCAGAAACTACGAGAAATGGTAAATCAGTGTGCTGGCTGCATAATTATTACCAACTATAATCAATTTTTGCTGTAGGAAAGGAGTTACTGTTTTATTATGTAACATTTAAGATTAAAAGCACTGTAAAGCAGTTGTCATGATTATGAATTCATTAGAACATAGTTTATTAATTAATGTTGCAGTTACCTTTTTTTTTACGTAAAAGGAGGGGAGAGGGGTGAACCTGGGGACGAGGCTAAGAAAAATCCCCAATTCCAACATGTAGACTCACTTCACTTTTTGCATGTAGCTATGTACGTGTGTGCGTAAGTGTGTAAGGGTAAAGACTCTGTTTCTTCTATGCATTTTTACTGTGAGTGTTGCACTTGCCTGTAACATTTTACCTTCCATCACACTCACACACACACACACACACAGAGTCAAAAATCCCTTTGCATCACCATTATTGTAGTAAAAAACCATGCGCATGCTCAGCCACCCGCGCAATAATTAGATTACCACTACTCCACGCGGTGGTTGAAAAAGATGCCAGCAGGTATGTGTATCTAGTTTAATCTTGTCACAACAAGGCAATAAGGGTGTAGGTAAACTTCCTGCGCATGCATACTACTTTTTTACTGTCACAACCTAAAATAGGACATACAAAAAAACGGACAAAACTATACCATGACAAACTAAGAGTTTAGCAAGACAAACTGACAATACTGTGTCTATACCAGACTCCATTACGTGGGAGTGGTCCCGCCCCAGCGGTAGTGAGGCACAGGTCGGGAGATTAAAGGGACCGAAACCTGTGACCTACACGATGATCTGCTGTGGAGCTCCCCTGATGACTGGTGCATTACATAAACGACAGACAAAGGAGACAGGGTTTGCTAGCTGTTACGGGTGGGGATAGGGGTAGTGTAGCACGTGTACAAAATAATAATCATGTGGAAGCACACTGTAGTTTGTAACTCCATGCACAGCCTGAGTGTATGTCTGGTGGTCCGGCGCTTTGATGACGCCGACAAGTCCCCCCCAGTCTCTGTCACTACACCTCGTTCCCCACAATTCTCTCCCCCTCCTTTCTCTTCTTAACCCATACCAAACACACACAGACAAACCCAATGAAAAGCACTAGCAAACCCTCGGCGAAGTAGATACGGGCTAGCTACAGTAGTAGATAGCACGCGAGAGTCGATACACGCCATTCGTTGTGACTTCTTGTGCCTTCAAGATAGACAGAGCAAGCGGACCCGGTCGAGGTAAGCCTGTGCTAAATATAAGCGCATGCGCATTATCCGCCAGCGATAAAATGGTGACTACCGGCATTAGCCATACAATGTGGAAGCGCTCTAGCTTTGCAAGGCCACGCACCAAGAGCAATGGGCGGGACCGTTAACGAACGAACATACACCATATGAACATGAGGTGTCTGTCTCACCTCAACTCACCCCTTCCACCAGCGACACCCTGCAGCTCCCCAGACGCAATCTGAGACAGGGTCGGTTGTACGCTGGGATTATCCCCGTATAACCTAACCTTTCCCTTGGAAAGACGCATTGTGCAAGTTCTGTTAGCTGCCTGCCCCAAGCCACGTTCATTAGTCACAGTGCAATAACAGTCTTGGCTACGTAAACACACAAAAAAGCATAATTAGCATGAAATAAACATAAGTCAGCAAAAAGCACCTGATTAACCTTCATAACACTCAATTTTTAGAGCTAGATGTTCAAAAAGCGGGACCTTGTGATGATGATGATAAGTCAACCCATACATCAGGAATTGCCGTGGAATCAGGTTGGTAGCTAGCTAGCCTAGCGATAGCTACAACTTGATGGTGTGGTCACAAACCAGGCAAGACGCAATACTTTGTTCTGTACTACACACTAAACCATCTATAATATGGAGTGAAACCATACTGCATGATTCTATTTACTGTCAATAATGAAAATTGTATTTTCAGATTCCACCCAATTAAGCCTTAGCTACTGTCGTGTATATATAGGCTACAAGGTATCATAATAATATAGTGTTACTATTGCCATTGTTCAGCAGGTTCTGTTGACGAAAATATGATGACTAGAATGCAGGTTTTCCAAGAAAGGTTCAAAACACTCAGAGAGCATACAGTCCAGGGCCTGGGAAAATGCCACATCACTGTCATGGCAGTACTGTCCATACTCAGTGCCCTTCACTCTGTCAGAGGTCAGCAAGTGTTCAGCGGAGAGAATCAGGCAGCTCTATACGAGTGTCAGCACCACCAGGAGCTGTTTGGTGCACTCAATTTCTACTGCAGCTACCTCATGTGCGATCTCTTTGTCCACATTGTGCGCGAGCTAACAACAAAACACACGTCATGGTTCAAGGACCTATTGGAGAGAGTGGCTCAGTATGAAAGTGATTTAACGGAGTTTAAGAAGAATGTCACATTAAAATCATTTAGTGGAGTTAAGCTTAATAATTATGGTGGAAAGCGATCCTCCTCCAGGGTTCAGAAAGGTGGTTGTCCAGTTTGAATGGCCTGAAACAGCAACGATAGAATGCATAGAAACGTTCAAACAATGTTATGCACAGCACTATGGCCTTCATACTTGTGTCATTTTGGTGAATTGGATAGGGACAAATTCATTTGTACTGTTTATACCAACTGCTGTTGTCAAGCTTGTGAAAAAGAATAGAGCTCTGAACGTGTACAAAGAGTTCAGCATCACTAGGGTTGACTGTGATGGAAGCTGTGTCCTTCAAGCACCTCTTCACCAAGAAGTGTGTTTGTGCATTTTATGGACTAGCTATTTGTCACACTCTATGACACTATATTCTGTAGGTCATCTCCTCCTCTGTAATATGGCTACAACAACAGTTAGTGGATTATCCTTTTCTGGAGCAACCATCGGAGGATTTCTACTGTCCTGTGACAGCTGATCTGTTGCTTCAGCCTCACCTCACATCATGCTGTGGCAAACACCTCTCACAGGAAGCTGCCACGAGGATAAAGGGAAAGAATGGGGCGTGTCCACTATGCAACGTGAAGGTTTGGAGCACAATGCTGAACAAACACTTTCAGCGTCAGGTCAACTCACTCTGTGTACTCTGCCGACATGAGGAGAGAGGGTGCACGTGGCAAGGAGATGTGTCTACCTTTGACTCACACGTCCAGTTTTGTGCAATGAAGTATGCTCCACTGATGAAAACCAAACTAAATTCCCTTGTGTAGGTTGATGGATAATTAAATCAGTTTGTCTTATTAGACTGGTATTATACAGGTGTGGTAAAGATGTTGAAAGGCAGCCCATTGCAAATTCTACATCACAGAGTGGAGCTCTTCAGAAGGATGATAAGGTGACTGTGGTAGCTATAGGAAGAATGTGAGCTGAAATCTGATCTTTGCACTTGTGTTTCTAAGTGAAGTATACTATTATTGGTGAGCTGATCGAACCCACCTAGTCATCCCTATTGTAGATGCCATTATAGTACAGTGATGCTCTCTAGGTATACGAGTAGACGGCTGCAATTTAGCCTCACATACTATTCATAAGACACTTCGAATGATAGTGATTATTTTCCACTACAGCTCATTGTACATTGCCATTTTAAGGAGTTAACCGGCAGCTCCCGGCGCGGGAGCTGGGAGCATGCGCTGTCTCGGCTGCGGAGGCGGGCGTGCATTTGGGATGACCAACCACGTGGTCGCCATTGCTGCCAGATCCAGCCGTTGGCATAAGATCGGGCTCTCGTGCCGTTGCTTTTTCTTAACGTCGTTCAGCGTCTTCCCCTCTTCGTATCTCTACTCTCGAGTGATGTCTTCAGTCGTTGGCACCTCTGACGGCGCGGGAGCTGACAAGGCCACCATTTCCCCCCGGGGTACATGGACCAACTGATGACTACCCAAGCGGCAACCGCGGCAGGAGACTCAGCATCAACGAGCGAAGCCGCCTGCGTCCCTCCCTCATCAGCTGCGTCCCCAGCAGCCTCGGGTAAGTGCTCAGATAATCGGGGTCCAGGTACCCCGTTGACAAGCCGGCTCGTGCACCGAGTTGCTCTTGGCTGTCGACACCTACGGTAGGTGTATCCACCACGGGCCTACCACGTAGGGAGACTAGCCGGCTCGAGCACCGGGATGCTCTCCGCTGTGGACACCTACGGCAGGTGTATCCACCCCACCTAGCCGGCTCGAGCACCGGGATGCTCTGCGCTGTGGACATCTACGGCAGGTGTATCCACCCCCGACTAGCCAGCTCGAGCACCGGTATGCTCTCCGCTGTCGACACCTACGGCAGGTGTAACACGTTGTCGGCCTCAGTGGCGGATGGCACAGGTGGCCGGCTCGATACCACGCCTAACGATGCCTTTCCCAGGCTCGGCAGATGCCTCCTTGCCTGACGGCAGCCTCGGGTATACGTATTCTGATAGATCGGGGTCCAGGTATATACCCTGTAGAGAAGCCGGCTCGAGCTCCGAGTTGCTCTGGGCTGTCCACACCTACGGCAGGTGTATCCACCCCGGGCCTAGCACGTAAAGTAGTCTAACCGGCTCGAGCACCGGGATGCTCTGCGCTGTCGACACCTACGGCCGGTGTCAGTGGCATGTCCAGGGGGGTGTGTTAGGCTGCAAAAGCGAAACCAACGCAAGAGCGAAACGACACGCCTCTTAAAGTGCGGCGCGCGGCGCGCGCGCCCCTAACTAACTGTGCGCGAGTAAGTGCGGCGCGCGCACCTAACTGCGCTCCCCTGTGCTACACCGTTGCTGACAAGATATTAGACGTACTTCATCTTGTGTAACAAAGAGACTAAGGAGACAAAGGAGACAGTAGACAAAATTGGGAAGGGAACAGCCGGGGAAGTCTCTAATGAGTCTCTTTAGAGCTGCTGCTCAGAGAGAAAAGCGACGGATAATGAAGACATGGTTAGAAGATTATTTTGATAGAAGTTATATGTGGAATGGTACAATAATAATGACACTCATGAGTATTATCACTGGAGTATGGCATGGGTATGTTTTGAAGAAGGTTACATGGTGAAAGAGACAAAATGGTACGCATGAAGAAAGCTTGTTTGCCTTTCAGCACTTACAGAGGTTACATAACCACTTCTTCTTGGTATTTATAAAACTTTTGTCAATCTTTACACAAGAATCGATGTGATACCATTCCCGGCATGCCCCACACTGGATGAATTGAGCTCCACGTGTTAGCGGCCTTCTACAACTGCAGTATACATTGAATTCTTCTATTCTTTTAATCTTCTTCTTGACCCGCCTCTCTTTTATAATTGGAAAAATTTCCATTTCCCCCCTCTCAAAACAATTGAGTAGGTGTGACCGCATCAAACTCTGATCGAAATTATACGTCCCAGGATGTAAGCCGTTCAAAAGTGCAGTCACAAATACAATGGCAAAAAGGCCACAGTCTGCCTGACCTGACTGCATTTGAACATTGTTGTAGTGAAGTCGAATTGTGTTTTTCTTTGTCATTAGCAAGTTTGATATTTGTACCTTGCTATGTTCAGGGCAATGACAGTACATACTGTCAAACACATTGACATCAGGATGTTGCGTTCCAATTGTCGATACCACATGCCAGTGGCCCTCCCCAGTGTGGATTATTTGTACGAATTCCCCTGTTTCCACTTCAAATGAATTTGTGAGCCCAAAGTTGACATTTTGTAAACCTCCAACCAGTGCATTTCCCCTTTTAATAGTAACTGTGCAGCATTTATTATGGAGTCCGATAGCCATGCATTAGAACTTTTCAAGATTGCTTTGTCGGACTGAGTCATATTAAGAGATGGAATCCATGACGTTGGCCACTCACTTTCGCCTGATTGAGAATCATCTATCACAATATTATGATTATCTTCCTTTTTAGCTGCAGGACTTATCTCTTCCTTACTAGCTACAAAACTGCTTGCCTCCTCCTTAGAAGGTGAATGTGGAATGTTCTCCTCTACCTGTTCAATGCTTATCTCATTTGTGATAGGACCAGTGTCGTTTGCCACAACCTCCCCTTCACTCTGCAAGAAACTAAGATTCAAAAAAAATTTGTATGATTACTATACTTACCCGTTTTTCTCTTTGCTTCATTACCCACTCAATCAGCTGATCCATTTCAGTATAATGAAGTTTATGGTGTTTTTGGCCGTAGACTGTTATTGTTGATTGAGATACACTTCTTTCAAACTCATTCCAGTAATCAAGGAGGGCATTACTTGAGAGAAGAACGCAATCAGGATCATTCATAGCCCTTTTGAACTCATCAAACTCAGAGTGTTGTTCACTATTCACAATTACAAAGTCCATGACCTGCCTCAAATCTGGTCTTTTGTTGTATTTTCTATATTCAATCCACAAAGCCATATCTGTATCGATGCTGAGGCCATGTTCTCCAGCTTGAAGGTGTTCTGAAAGCTGAAAAATAGTTGGAAAAGAACCTAAATGTTGGCCATGAGATGAGACCTCTCAATCTGGGTTCAGATATATTTTATATACAAAATGACAAAGGATATTAAAAGGACTACCTTTCCCTGTGACTGTGGATGGTATGGTCGGCTGTGGATGATCTTGACTTTGAGTTTATTTCATAACTTGTTCTACAACACCCTAAACTCAGTTCCTTGATCTGTCTGAATGATCTTAGCTCCTTTTTGCTTAGATTGACATCCGTTTTCGCTTATGCGTTAACCAACGCACCTGACGCAAATGCGAAACGAGGCTCTGCACATAATGCCTTCGACTTGCTGCTAAAGTACAAGTGTAGGATGTCGAGGACGTTCTTCCCTTTAGCTGCTAAAGTCAATGTGAGATGGTCTGGGAGACGTTTCTTCCTCCTTTAGTCCCAGGATAAGGAACTTCTGCATGCGGTTCCGTTCCGATACCGGATGGCGATACCGGATGGCCGTGCAACCTTAATTGCGCCGTGCGGCATTAATCGCGCATTCCAATCCCGTTTCGCTCTTTGCGTAGGTTTCGCTTATGCAGCCTAACAGTGGCTCGTGGTCGACGCACCACACCTGTGCCTCCGCTCTGCAGATAATTAAACGGGCAGTGTGCGCTCTGTATTTAGTGCAGCTCCTATATAAGCGGACCACTAGACAACAGTACGCCGCAGCCTATTACCTCTCAATCCGTGTATTTCTCGTCCTCAGCTAGTAGACAGGCTGCGAGCCAGCCATCACAAGTCACTCAGACTTCCGCGAACACGGACGAGGCGGAGACGCTTTTACAGTTACCGACGATGAGGTCAAAGGACAGTTTGCACGCATGCGCATAACCAGGTACTCATGCAGGCGATTTTCAAGGAACTCTGCCGTCCAAGCTCATGTTTCCAGTGTTCGCTATGTGACTCAGCGGTGCCCAGAAACATCTCATGCCTCGAACACGCTTGTACAAACCACCCAAGCGAAATGGAGAACCTTTCATATGATTATATTATTTCCCTTCTCATAAATGCAGAATCCGCTGTCTCTATTTTTTCATCAAGTAAACGTGTGCCATACAGCAGCTGCTTTTGGACCCTTAAACACAGTAATTAAAATTGTTGTCACAATGTTGTTTCCTTTAATGTACTGTGCATATGCCCACTGGGTCACTGCCATTATTATTTACTAATTTTTGTGCGAGCATGATGCGTACATGGTGTTGCTGTAGAATTGTGGCCTCGCTGAGCACCCCCTACCTGATTGGCTGAACACGCCACTGGACTATATATGATCCACCCCGGGCCTAGCATGTATAGGTACGTAGACTAGCCGGCCCGAGCACCGGGATGCTCTGCGCTGTCGACACCCACAGCAGGGGTATCACTTTGTCCGCCTCGGTGGCTCATGCCACAGGTGGCCGGGTCCACTGCTCGATGCCACGCCTAACGATACCCCAGGCTCGGCAGCTGCTACGTTGCCCGATGGCCTCCGCCGGAAGCGGTGATCCTATAAGCTCGACGGCCCACCCGGCGTGGCTCTCACCAGTAGCAACCGTGACCAACTAAGCCGGTTTCTCGGAGGATCTGGCACACCTTCCTGGCTTCGGCTCTGTCCGGCTAAGAAATCGCGTCGAAGTGGATTACTCCTGCCCGAGTCCTGGCATTTGCAGGCGGACGGCCCCAGCTGCCACACGGGGCGGCCGCGCCGCAGTCTGGTTACAGGGTGCTTCGCCACGATATGGCGGCTATCCTCGCTTCGGCCTTCTGAGAGAAAGCCCCACATGGCGTCACCTGCCGACGGACCATCATAAAGGCTTTGAGAGCTCTGCCTGGCCGGGCGTCTTACGGCATAGCGCTTTGTTGCCAAGCTGGCGTACCTCTGGCTTGTTGAATTTGGCTAGACGAAAGGACTCACTAGGAATATGCGGACAGTTGCAGTCAGCCAAGAGGGTGAGCAGAAACCTCACTGTTTCTCTGATACCTTGACCTCTTGAACACATTCTCTGCTCCTCTCGGATGTAATATAGCGCCGCGCGCCGCGGTATAGCGCGCGCGCGCCACGCCTTCTTAATCTTTTCGCGTGTGTGCTGCTGGGTATAAAATCCATAGCGCCACCAGATCAGTTTGTGGTTCTTTGGAAGTGAGCGAGGAGGGGAATACGCCTGTAGCAGTCGACGTTCAAACGAAACCTGACTTTTATACAGCTCGCAGAATAATAGCTACGTACGTCCATCGACTAAAAAACTATTTTCCAAGAGCAAATATATGGGCAGTATGTTTCACTGCCTCATTCTGCTACTTTTGTGTCCAATTCTGTTTTAGCTGAGGAAGCCAAACAAATACAATAAAATATTAGCATGAGGCTGAAACAAGTGTCCTTTGTAAAGAGGTCGTCTCTATCTAAGAGGGTCCCTTATCAAAGGTTCCACTGTATACTCATGCTAGCACATTTTGCTGCATTTTTGTTGATGGAGAGTTTGGCGACCGAACTTTCTGGCAGGGGACACAACAAAAGACACTGCCAAGGAAGGCACATGCATTAACAGCTAAGATGTTTTTTGACTTTGACAATAACCTTCTGAAGAAATTGTTGTTGCTCTTGTTTAAAAGAAAACATGCTAAACAAACACACTGAAATTATGCTAATAAAGCCACAGGTTGTTTAGCAAGTTAGTTTTGTGAAAGTGTGTTTTTGTGAATCGGCCGCAGCACTCCTGCAAGGATATTGTGACAAGACAGCAAACCACATGCAGTGCATGACGTTCAGGACTCACAAAATGCTGAATCGAGAATAATGCTGAGAATAATAGGGAGGTTTTGGGGGTAGTGTGTAATGTGCATGCGCAGTTCGCATGCCTCGTGTAAAAATGCCCTAGTTGCAAGGGACATCTTCGTCTTCAAGCGGGAATCCCACACCATCAAGCACTAACCATACTGACTCGGAAGATATAGACACTGCTCTCTCCCTTTTGCAGTGCAGCAAATGCATTTTCTAAATCTTAAATCTCTGCATTGGAAGACTATGTTCAAATATCTGCTAAGTTACAATATAATAGATGTGATGGAGTTGTATTATGTCATTTGTATATGCATTTCTGAAAAGAATAATGGTCATTGTAAAAGAATAATAGGTGAAATTGAAAGAATAATGGGCATAAAATTGGAGCATTAAAAAGAATAGAATAAAAGGCAAAATTTTGAGCATAATTTATCAAGCTATTCAGGACTCACAAAATGCTGAAGTTAGTTTCAACCCTAGGTGAGCATCCACAATGAGGCAATAGTAGAGTGCGTTAGGGTTTCTCTGCCATCAACTTGGGTTTGCCTTCGTTCATGTATTGCAGACTTTGAGCCCAGCCTGCTGAGTTTATGAGTTGCCCTGGCAGCTCAGTGATAGAGCACTCGTCTAGAGAACAGAGTGCTGTGGGTTTGAGTCCAACTAAGGTCTCTGAGGTCACTTGCCTGTCTTTAAACCCTGTCTGGGAGTTAAGCTACCACATTTGGCCAAGGGGAAACTTAGTCTCAATAGCAGTGAAATTGCCATTTGCTCACTCGGACTCTGACAGCATCCCATGTGGAAGGCGTCTCACAATGCATGTGTTGTGTGTGTGTGTGTGTGTGTGTGTGTGTCTGTGTGTGTCTGTGTGTGTGGGCATCAAAGACACAGAGTGCTGTGGGTTTGAGTCCAACCTAGGGCAGCTCATGGCGTCCTAGGTGTCGATGAATTGTTTAGCATGCACTTGCCTGTATTTAAACCCTGTCTGTCTGCTAAACTACCACATTTGGCCAAGGCGAAACTTAGTCTCAATAGCAGTAATATTACCATTAGCTCACCCGGAATCTGACAGTATCCCATGTGAAGGCGTCTCACAATGCATGTTTGTGTGTGTGTGTGTGTGTGTGTGTGGGCATCAAAGACAGTCAGATCCATAGCATTTTTAGCAGGTTAGTTTTGAGCTTTTGTTTGTGTTATGGTTCCCCTGCAAGGATCTTGTTAGCATTTAAAAAGGTAGCATCCACATGCAGTGCGTGCAGCGGAGGAGTTGCGCAATGCTAAAAATCGTCTTAGTGACAGCCCTAGTTTGGGTCTGTGGTAAATCAGTTATCATCAACAACAAAACTGGACATGATGTTCCTCAATGTCTCCAGCAAAACAGCTCTTCTCCATGTAAAACCCTCGGCTATGTGTTTTCTAATGTGTCTCTTCTCAATAACAGTGAAATTGTCTTGTTTGGAAATCATTTGCTGCACCAGACTTTGACAGTATCTCATGTGGAAGGTCTCACAATACAAAGTGGTGGAGAAACTGCTTCCATCATCAAATGTGTCAATTTTACCAATGGAGGATCTGGGCTGGTAATAAGGTTTGCCCTGAGAGTGAAAATTTTCAATATCAAACTAGAAGGTTGTGGAACAAGTCAGTTAATAAACAATGTACAGTATCATTCTGCTGTCACCATCATCAGTAGTGCTAATGTTCAGATCAGTAAAACAAGCTTTCACCAAAGTATTGGGAGAGGTCTAACAATGCATGATGTACGTGGCCAGGTAGAAGTAATAAACAGTTCTTTTATTGGTAATACAGTCAGGGACACACTCAATGATCAATCAGTACACAGTGGAGGAGGTGGTCTGTACATTAAAATCACACCTTCTCCTGGCGATATGTCAAGCTGTACTCCTGGACCTGAAACTCTCAACGACAAGGGTACAATGTATTTCATCATGAACTGTGTGTTTCAAGGTAACACAGCAATAAATGCAGACGGCACAGAAGAGAGTCACATTGGGTTTAGAGGCCTAACAGATAATGAAAACAGTTATGGAAAAGGTGGTGGAATTTATATAAACATGGAAGGCTCAGCGTTCTTAATAGTACAAGATTGTACATTCTACAACAACTCAGCTCTCTGGGGAGGAGGAATTTTTGCAGTCTTCCATGACACAACCAACTCCCTCTATGTCAACATGTGTACATTTGAAAATAACACAGCGCCACTAGGAAGTGGTGGGGCTCTTCAGTTATATTATGATGTGGCAGATCCAGGAAAACACAACTTTGTTTTGTTGGACCGTGTTCAATTTATCAAAAACTCTGCTGGTTTCGGAGGAGCGCTAAGCTTTTTTACTCGCCTGGTATCAATTGACATGAACAACAGTGTATCTGTAAGGAGCTGTGCATTCGTTGAGAACTCGGCTGAAGCTGGAGCAGCTGTATATTTCAAACCCATAGCCGGGCATTCGTTTATCGATTTGAAAACTAAAACACTTTTTTATGACTGCTCTTTTAGTAGAAACCAAGTCGTGAATGTAAACTCCCTACACATGCAGGAGTCTGGTGTAATGGATGTTGAATCATTCCAGATTGACTTCCTAAGGCATGTGTCATTCAATGATAACACAGACAGTGCCATATACTCAAAGTCAGTGCAGATCAATGTATTAGAAGGCACTCTAGTTCAGTTTATCAATAACACTGCCAAAAATGGTGGGGCAATGTCTTTACACAGCTTCTCAATGTTTGAGATCCATCCTGGTTCACAAGTTGTCTTTGACTCAAATCATGCCAGTGAGCTTGGTGGCGCAGTATATGCAACCTTACCCCAGGAAACTGAGTTTGGCTTATCTCAAAGGTGCTTTCTATCTTTCAGTGATACTTCTGTAGATGATCCCGAGAAGTTAAATTCAACAGTTGTATTTACTAACAATTCTGCACATTATGGACATTTCCTATTCACCGATTCAATTATTCCCTGTCAGAAACAAGTTCTTAGAATATTACCTCATATCACTACATTGGTTCAGTGGCAAACTTACATACAAAGCCACCAAAGTGAAAAGTATGTCATTGCTACTAGTCCAGTTGCCATCAACTTTACTCTTCCACCTTTAATTTCTCCAGGAGAGGTGATACATATCCACCCAATATCGTTTGATGAGCTGAACCAGCCTCTTTCAAACACTTACAAAGTAATATTCGATAGTGACACAGCTAGTGTTAAGACTGATTCACAACTAATTTCAAACAAAGGTTCTTTGCAAATATTTGGAAAACCTGGGACACGGTTTAATCTCACACTTCAGATACATAATGCAAGGCATGTTACTGCAACAATGACAGGAATACTTGGGAGCTGTCCACTTGGATTCACACTTGTAAACAGTTCGGTATGCATCTGTTCTGCTGACATACCTGGTAGAGAGTTGGTTAGCATCCCATATTGTGATTATGTCAACTTTAGGGCACTACTTAGTTTTGGGTACTGGATTGGATGTACTGCAAACAACACAATTATAACAGGTATTTGTGGCCAATGTAATAATGAACGTCCTCTCCTCTCACACATTCCGAGAACTTGCCAAGATCTGAAGGACGATTCAAGCATGTGTGTTGAAAATAGAAGAGGTCAGCTTTGTGGAGATTGTGAGAAAGGATATTCTGTTTACACACATTCAACTAAATTGTCCCTGTGGTGAGTGTACTTATGGGAGCACTAGGATTATTCGCGTACTTTGCAAGTGAAATCATTCCAATGATTTTGCTTTTTACTGTCTTAATAACAATGACAATAAGAGTCACTTCGGGATACATGCAGAGTTTTATTTTCTTTGCACAAATAATGTTCCTTCTGAACCATGGCCCTGTACTTACACAACTCTCTGATACCAGTGATACATTCATTAGGATCCACACCTTTATTGTTGGCTTCTTCGCCATGGCTTTCTTTTACTTGGATGAGATTTCATTCTGCCTTTTCAAGGGAGCAAGTACACTTGACATTGTTTCCTTCAGTTATGTAACTACTCTGTTTTCCATTGCTTTTCTGGCATTCTTTATATTGATAGTCAATCATACACCGGTGTCATTTCAAGCTGCATCTGTCCGAGTTCCTTGGTGTGTTAAACTTCTCAGAAAGGTGAAACTCCTTAAAAATCCAACAGTTCACGGAATTTCAACATTTTTAATCATTTCATACACTCATTTTACCTTCGTATCATTCATACTACTTGGTAACTTCCCAATGTATGAAGAAGGAAAACGAACACCAAAGTACGTTTCTTCCATTCAAGGTAGCGTTGACTACTTTGGACCTGGCCACCTCCCATATGCCATTCCAGCATTGCTAGTGTTGATATTCCTCTCTCTTCCTCCACCTCTTCTGCTCATGTCTTACCCACTGCTGTGGAAGGTCAAAGCAAAACTGAGACGTAATAATGCAGAAAATGAAAACGACACAACTCTGTGGCCAATTCGTAAACTTCTACCCCTCATTGACTCATTCCAGGGAGTGTTCAGAGACAACTGCCGTATGTTTGCTGGTCTCCTATTCCTGTGGAGATTGATTCTGAGTGCCATTTTTGTTTTTACAACCAATGTGACCCTGTATTATTTCTTCATCGTGAGTGCACTGCTGATCATATTCACTGTTCACACTCTGGCAAGGCCATACACTATAAGAATACACAATACCATTGACGGAATAATGCTGGCTAATATGGCCATAATCACTTTACTGAAATGGTACGTATCGTTACCATCCATTGGAAATGTAAGCAGCAATGTTGTTGAGTTACTCACCATCATAATGCTGCTACTGATGTACATTCCCATTATTGCTTACTTGGCTGTCACTATTTTCTGGCTCCTGAAAAGGCACCATATTCTCCCAGAGAAAATTAAATGCCCCAGTACAGAAGAAGAGGACTTTAGCCTACGAGAAGAAAATATTCCTTCAAATAATCGAGAAACGTTTTCCGATGATGATCTTTTTAGTCGTGCAGCAGAGCTCAATAATCTCCCCAACAGGAATGTGAGTTCTAGTGAAGCAGGAGTTGAGTTTGAAGTCACAAAGAGCATAAACTAGATTTTTGTTAACCAAGAACACGGAACATATTTACAGTAGTTTTAGCATGCTTTTCAATGTCTGACTGCAATGTATCGTTTAGCGATTGAATTGATTTGGTTTGCACCACTTGCCTGCAGCTGGCGTGTCAAAAGCTGTTATAGTGAGTGAAGCAATGTCCAGAAAATTGCACAAACACTCGCTAGCGCTTTATGCACACGACGCATGCGCTCTTTTTACGCATGCGCAATTAGCGCATGGGCTGGGCATGGGTGGGCCGGCGGGGGTCCGGGTACGTACGTGGCGGGAGCCGGCCTCAGCCGGGCGGCTGCGCCATTGGTTAGTCTCGCATAGCCAGCCCAGAGAAGGAGAGGGCTGGCTCCGCGAGACTATAGCCGCCAGAGCTGCATCAGTGACTAGTAGCATTTGAGCAACGGTTCCAAGTACATACACCTCACCGAGTGCCGTCTACCGCGACAGCGGGGGAACCTTATGTGGGCTGGGCTACCGACGCGACGCGGGTAATGAGCGTGGATGGAAGAAGCGTCTGGATCTGGGTCTGGGTCATCCTATGAGGTCCAGCGGATCTTCGTGATGAGGTACGGGGAGCGAGAAGACTCGCGGAACCCCCTGTGGAAGAGGACGGCGGTCCGGCCGTACGACACCCCCATCACCAAACGAGGAGAGGCAGAGGCGCGCCGCAAGTGGCAAGGCAAGAAAAGGACGGAGTTGAGTGTGCGTCATATAGCTATTATAGTTCTGTTACAAATGTGGCCAGAAACACGAAATGACTTTCCTTACCCTGTATTCCTTGCTCATGGGAATGAAGCAGCGAGCCATGACGCTAGCTTAGATAAGGCCTGCAGCACTGTGCAGGTGTGTGTAATCTGGGGAAGTTATGTGGCTTGAAGTCTCTGGGGAGAGGCGAGCCAGACAGAGCCGTGCAGTCTTTTAGCTTCTTACAGCTCTTGGGTAAGAGTCTGGCCTGGTTCAGTTGCCGCCTCTTGTTATTAACCCTCGGCGCGCATGCGCAGCGAGGGTTACGCTAGTTGTCCCGTAAGTGTGTCAGTCTGTCTGTCTGTTACCACGTTTTCTGCCACTGCGCGCACGAAATCAGGTAAATAGCGATATGATCGGGTTCAGTGCTACACTGGGTTGATTTTAAAAAAGGCGATTTTCGTAAAACTACTGTGTTTTAAAGTTATGGCGTGAAAACCAAGTGAACAAACCAATATGTAAATTAGCACAGGCTTACCTCGACCGCGTCCGTTCGCTCTGTGTGTCTTGAAGGCACAACAAGTCACAACAAAAGGCATGTATCGACTCACGCATGCTATTTACTACTGTAGCTAGCCCGTGCCAGACTCTCCGCGAGCTACTAGCGGGATACCACGAGTAAAGGCATACAAAACCCAGCCCCATCAATTAGTGGTACCGCACATGCGCAGTTCGCCGAGGGTTTGCACTTTAGTGCTTTTCATTGAACCAATTAGTCACCTGGGTTTCGGTGAGGTGCAGCTTGGACATGAGCTGCTGCCACTCGTGCCCTGTGATGTACTTCCAGACAGTGAAGCATCGCTTCAGCTCATATATAGATCTGGGTGAGCAAGAAGGGTTGCCGTTTCTTGTGGCATCGCTTTGTTGCTGCCTCTTTTTCTTGTGGTGCCTGTTCTTGAACCATTAGTCACCTGGGTCTCGGTGAGGTGCAGCTTGGACACGAGCTGCTGCTCCCGCTCGTGCCCTGTGATGTACTTCCGACAGTGAAGCATCGCTCCAGCTCGCAGACCTGGGTGGAAGATAAAGGGCCATGTGCCTGTTTCTTGTTCTTGCTTGAGTCCACGGCAGAACCTGCACATGTCAGAAAAACAAACAGTGGTCAGTGACATCCACAACATCATCAACATTGGTTTAGAAGTGCTGGAATGTGTATATCGGTTTGGTTGATGACTTACGAGGAGGACCTGCAGTGGACGATTCAAGAGATGCTCCGTAGCAATCCTCACTTCTTGTGTCTCTCCGTTCTTCCCAGTACTGTCGCGGCCCTTGTCTTCCCACTCGCTGTCTGCAGCAGACTTCATGTCCGAAGCCACGCCGTTCGGGACATGGTCGTCCACGCTCGTGGCGTCGTTGTCGGGCTCGCTGTCGCAGTCTTCTGCAGAGTGCTGCCTCGGAGAGCGTCAGGACGAGTGCAATATCGATCATGAATGGAGTCGGTGCGGTGCAGCATGATCCGTGGGACCGGTCATCTGCCTTTTAGCCCAGAGATGCAGCTGCAGTGGTATCAGAAGAGTCCATCGCAGAGTGAAGGGTATATACTCACCAGAGGAGCTCTCTGGGTATAATACTCACGCTCGATGGCCCGCGGAATTATATGCGCATGCGCACAGCGCCGGGCAACACTTGCCCTTCCAACTATACCCGACCCCAAACTGCGTTCGAATTGTGCGAAAGTAACACAAGTTTTTTCACCGCTCCGGACCGACTATAATATATGACTGCGCAGATCCAGGTTCAGGACGCCTCTGCACTACTTAGAGAAAATCCATGGTCCAATATAGTACTTGGGTGTAATAATGCCTGTATCTTGCCTCCACCTCAGTTGCTCATTTTTGTTTCATTGACAGCCTGATGAACAACACCAGCCAACAATTATTCTCACCTCATCACATGGTCCTTTTCTCCACCAATAATACACAACATCCCGGTTCCTTGTTCTGGGCAACCTCCACAGCTTTTAACTTGGTCAAATCACTGTCCATGAGCAGTCTCTTCTGAGTCGCCTCACTTTTCAAGCTGCACACGAAACGATCACGAAGAGCTTCATCCAGCTGCTCACCGAACCCACTCTTTGCTGTCAGTCATCGGAGCTCCGCAAAGTATGATTCCCTGCTTGATCTCTTTTTTAGAAATGTTCCACAATCACAAGTGACCTGGGTTCAGCAGTAATTTCCGCGAATGCGACGCATTTATCAGATTCTCGGGGTCGGGGGGCCAGCAAATCCCGCACTGTGCTGTATACAGTTGTAGTACCAATAGCATTTAAATTGTCCACGATGCTATATATTTAGCTAACACGAGAAGGTCTTGATCCGCTCATGTAGCACGAAGAATTGTCCTCCCGAAGAAGTGATCTCCTTATGGCAATTATCAATAGCAGTTTAATCAGACACAGTGCTGTATGAAGTGATAATTGAGGTAATACATTGCATATTTGGCAATGTCAGTAGTTCTCAAATGCATGTGTAGATTGACACTGTCTGTACACAACATTATTACCTGCAGGTTCCTGATCTGGATTCAGAGAAGAGGAAAGCTGTGGTTGTGAAGGAACAGTGGATTGATGACTCAATAGTGGAAGAATGTTACCAACTGGCAACTACTTTATCCGACTCAACATGTTCAATGCACCTTTGTTAGCAAGATAATTATATACCAATTAACTGTGCATTTTTTGATTTATAGCCACCATTGCAACCAATGATGGGCTCATGCACGGCTGGGGGTGACATGACCTGCGGGACTGGACAACAGCTGCCTTAGTCAGGCTGGTCCAGTGAATTACCATTTCAGGCAGTCGCAGTTTCTGGACGCAAGTGCAGTATATAAGGCATGAACTACACAATACATGCAGCAAAGGAGGCCTGGAGTGAGTGCAAGGACCTCTCTTCCTCCAGCAGTCTGGCCTGTAGTCTCCTCAGTTCTCCTCCAATCTCCCTCTGATTGTGGGGAGACTCCGTCATACTAGCTTGAGGCAGCTGTCGTTGAGCTGGTATACTGTGACGCAGCAGACTGTTCTCTACAGCCACTCCTTCGAGATAGAGTTGTTGTTTAGTCTTGTTTGGCTCCTTGCACTTGAGACTTGATTCCCTGCTTGCTCCAAACTTTTGAAGACACTCGCCTATTGCACTGCTCAGTTTCAGCTGACACTGATACACCTCTCCCTTCAGCTTATCGCCCTCACCTAACTCCACAGATTCATCATCATCATCGTTATCCCCATCTGGTTGTTGGGGGTGGGCCAGCAGTATGTCCAGGACACTCTCCATCCACTGCCAGAAGAGGGTCTCGTGCTGCCTCCATCTAGCTAGCCCCTCCAGACAACTCACATGCCACTCCAGTCTCTTCACACAGGCTGCCAGCTGATCTGGGTATCTCAAGAGGAACAGGTCGTGTAGACTGAGTCCGGATGCCCTCTTTGCTTGGCTCCTTGTAGAATGGAGGATGTTGTGTGAGAGTCTAACAGCTGCTCTGTGGGCGTTCTCTACAGACCTCCCGCTCCCTGTGAGTGTCCCCTTCAGCCACTGAATCTTTCTCAGAGTGCCTTCAAGAGAGGAGGAGTTAGCAGCAGAAGATACGAGTGCCTCTAACTGTGCATCGAAAGAGGCCGTGTGGGTCTCGAAGCTGTCCAGGAGAAATGTTTTGGAGGGAGACAACGGAATGGACATGGTGTGGAGAGCAGCACACACATGATAGATCTGTAACCGTGACACAAGTGACACCTCTTGAATCAACCAAGCAAAGAAGAGCAACAGTTCTCGTGAACCAACTCTCTCCACGTAAAACTGAGGTCGTTCGTAGCCAAGATCAAGAGCTAGTTTCCTCACACAGAGAGCTATGTGTGGGATATCACTAGAGTGGCTGCAATCTTTGTCCGCATCACTAAGGTCTCTGAGGTCACCAGACTGCAACAGTAAGTGAAGAGATGCCAGATGGTGAAGAGTTCTCCAGAAGGGCTCCAGGGCCTCTGGCTTGTTGAATTTGGCTAGACGAAAGGACTCACTAGGAATATGCGGACAGTTGCAGTCAGCTAAGAGGGTGAGCAGAACCCTCACGGTTTCTCTGATACCTTGACCTCTTGAACACATTCTCTCTCGCGCCGATACTAGTGCGCGAGCCACGCCTTATTTTCGTATCTCGGCGCATGCGTGTGAGGGCGATGCACCTCTGCAGCCACCCGATCAGTTTGTGGTTCGATCGAGGAGGGGAATACGCCTGTAGCAGCCGACGTTCAAACGAAACCTGACTTTATACTGCTCGCAGAATAATATGTCCATCCACTAAAAAACAATTTTCCAAGAGCAAGGGCAGTATGTTGCACTGCCTCATTCTGCTATTTAGTTTGTATCCAGTTCTGTTTTTGCTGAGGAGCTTGTAATCCAAAAAATACAATAAACTAGCATGGGGCTGAGAAACAAATGTTCTTTGTAGAGAGATCCTCTCTATCTAAGTGGGTCCCTTAGCGGAGGTTCCACTGTATACTCATGGTAGCACATTTTGGCTGCATTTGTTGATGGAGAGTTTGGCGACCGAACTGTCTGGCAGGGGACACAACAAAATACACTTGCCAAGGAAGGCACATGCATTTACAGCCAAGATGTTTTTTGACTCTGTCAAAAATTAATACACAGAACAATAACCTTCTGAACAAATATTGATGTTTCTTTTGTTCAAAAACATGCTCAACAAGCACATACTAATGAAACCACCGATTGCTTAGCAAGTTAGTTTTGTGAAAATATGTTTTTGTAAATCGGCACTCCTGCAAGGATATTGTGACCACACAGCAAACCACATGCAGTGCATGACGCTCTGGAGTCCTAGGCCTTGATAAATTATGCTAGCATAATTTTGGATGTGAATCGAGAATAATGCTGAGAATAATAGGGAGGTTTTGGGGGATAGCATGTAATGCACATTCGCAGTTCGCATGCCTCGTGTAAAAATGCCCGAGTTGCAAAGGACATCTTCGTCTTCAAGCGGGAATCCCACGCCATCAATCACTAACCGTACTGACTCGGAAGATACAGACAGTGCTCTATCCCTTTTGCAGCGCAGCAAATGCATTTTCTCTAAATCTCAAACCTCTGCATTGGAAGACTACGTTCAAATGTCTGCTATGTTACAATGTAATAGGTGTGATTGAGTTGTATTATGTTATTTGTATATGCATTTCTGAAAAGAATAATGGTCATTGTAAAACGAATAATAGGTGAAATTTAAAGAATAATGGGCAGAAAATTGTGAGCATTAGAATGGATAATAGGCAAAATTCTGAGCATAATTAATTATCAAGCTATTCAGGACTCACAAAATGCTGAAGTTACTTTCAACCCTAGGTGAATAAGCATCCACAATGAGGCAATAGTAGAGTGTGTTAGGGTTTCTCTGCCATCAACTTGGGTTTGCCTTTGTTCATTGTATTGCAGACTTTGAGCCCAGCCTGCTGAGTTCATGAGTTGCCCTGGTAGCTCAGTGGTAGAGCACTCGTCTAGAGAACAGAGTGCTGTGGGTTTGAGTCCAACTAAGGTCTCTGAGGTCACTTGCCTGTCTTTAAACCCTGTCTGGGTGTTAAGCTACCACATTTGGCCAAGGGGAAACTTAGTCACTCTCAATAGCAGTGAAATTGCCATTTGCTCACTCGGACTCTGACAGCATCCCATGTGGAAGGCGTCTCACAATGCATGTGTTGTGTGTGTGTGTGTGTGTGTGTGTGTGTGTGTGTGTGGGCATCAAATACATTCAGATCCATAATGATTTGTTTAGCAGGTTAGTTTTGAGCTTTTGTTGGTGTTATGGATCCCCTGCAAGGATCCTGCTAGCATTTAAAAAGGTAGCATTCACATGCAGTGCGTGCAGCAGAGGAGTTACGCAATGCTAAAAATTGTCTTAGTGACAGCCCTAGTTTGGGTCTGTGGTAAATCAGTTATCATCAACAACAAAACTGGACATGATGTTCCTCAATGTCTCCAGCAAAACAGCTCTTCTCCATGTAAAACCCTAAGCTATGTGTTTTCTAATGCGTCTCTTCTCAATAACAGTGAAATTGTCTTGTTTGGAAATCATTTGCTGCACCAGACTTTGACAGTATCTCATGTGGAAGGTCTCACAATACAAAGTGGTGGAGAAACTGCTTCCATCATCAAATGTGTCAATTTTACCAATGGAGGATCTGGGCTGGTAATAAAGTTTGCCCTGAGAGTGAAAATTTTCAATATCAAACTAGAAGGTTGTGGAACAAGTCAGTTAATAAACAATGTACAGTATCATTCTGCTGTCACCATCATCAGTAGTGCTAATGTTCAGATCAGTAAAACAAGCTTTCACCAAAGTATTGGGAGAGGTCTAACAATGCATGATGTACATGGCCAGGTAGAAGTAATAAACAGTTCTTTTATTGGTAATACAGTCAGGGACACACTCAATGATCAATCAGTACACAGTGGAGGAGGTGGTCTGTACATTAAAATCACGCCTTCTCCTGGCGATATGTCAAGCTGTACTTCTGGACCTGAAACTCTCAACGACAAGGGTACAATGTATTTCATCATGAACTGTGTGTTTCAAGGTAACACAGCAATAAATGCAGAAGGCACAGAAGAGAGTCACATTGGGTTTAGAGGCCTAACAGATAATGAAAACGGTTATGGAAAAGGTGGTGGAATTTATATAAACATGGAAGGCTCAGCGTTCTTAATAGTACAAGATTGTACATTCTACAACAACTCAGCTCTCTTGGGAGGAGGAATTTTTGCCATCTTCCAGGACTCAACCAACTCCCTCTATGTCAACATGTGTACATTTGAAAATAACACAGCGCCACTAGGAAGTGGTGGGGCTGTTCAGTTATATTATGATGTGGCAGATCCAGGAAAACACAACTTTGTTTTGTTGGACCATGTTCAATTCATCAAAAACTCTGCTGGTTTCGGAGGAGCGCTAAGTTTTTTTACTCGCCTGGTATCAAGTGACATGAACAACAATGTATCTGTAAGGAGGTGTGCATTCATTGAGAACTCGGCTGAAGCTGGAGCAGCTGTATATTTCAAACCCATAGCCGGGCATTCGTTTATCGATTTGAAAACTAAAACACTTTTTTATGACTGCTCTTTTAGTAGAAACCAAGTCGTGAATGTAACTCCCTACACATGCAGGAGTCTGGTGTAATGGATGTTGAATCATTCCAGATTGACTTCCTAAAGCATGTGTCATTCAATGATAACACAGCCAGTGCCATATACTCAAAGTCAGTGCAGATCAATGTATTACGAGGCACTCGAGTTCAGTTTATCAATAACACTGGCAAAATGGTGGGGCAATGTCTTTACACAGCTTCTCAATGTTTGAGATCCACCCTGGTTCACAAGTTGTCTTTGACTCAAATCATGCCAGTGAGCTTGGTGAGCAGTATATGCAACCTTACCCCAGGAAACTGAGTTTGGCTTATCTCAAAGGTGCTTTCTATCTTTCAGTGATACTTCTGTAGATGATCCTGAGAAGTTAAATTCAACAGTTGTATTTACTAACAATTCTGCACATTATGGACATTTCCTATTCATCGATTCAATTATTCCCTGTCAGAAACAAGTTCTTAGAATATTACCTCATATCACTACCTTGGTTCAGTGGCAAACGTACATACAAAGCCACCAAAGTGAAAAGTATGTCATTGCTACTAGTCCAGTGCCCATCAACTTTACTCTTCCCACTTTAATATCTCCAGGAGAGGTGATACATATCCACCCAATATCGTTTGATGAGCTGAACCAGCCTCTTTCAAACACTTA
>CASHTH010002352.1:0-30890 GCA_030341885.1 Geodia barretti | reverse complement strand
CTGCACGGGAGAAATTTGCTAAAACTCAACTCACCCTGAGATTGTCTCTTTGCTACACACGCAGTACGAACTACTAACTTCTTTGGCAGTGTCTGTGTTGGCGTGGGCAAAGATGGGAGGCTGCAGATGCCAGTGGAAGCCAGCCTGTGGACACTCAGGAGGCAGAGAGAAAGAGGGAGAAACAGGAGAGGATTCTGGCAAGGAGAGGCGCGTTGAATCCAAGCTCGAAGCCAAGCGACGGACAGAAGCAGGGGAGACAGAACCAGAGGAGTCAGTGAAACGGCCACCAGCACAAGTCGGACTCGACTCCTCTGTCTCTGACTGTTGCAGGCAGTGGAGGAGGAGGTGACGAGGAGAAGGAGAGAGTGAGCTGGAAGCAGGTGGAAAAGAGCTTCTGAGACTGGACAAGCTGAGCAGTGACGGGAGCGAGCTGGTGAGCAACGTGAGGGTGCTGAAGACGCAAGAGAAGTGCAGTGCAGGAATCAGCAGGAGGAGGCCCGCAATGCCAGGTCAGTCAGTCACTGCACCATTGAGACTAGTGCAGCACATTTGACTCTTCTCAGCAATAAGATTTTGTGGTTGGGAATCCATATCTACACCAGTAATCTGTGATTTGGAATCTATAGCAGCATGGATCGATACATATCAAGTGTCCACGACATTTACTATACTGCATATATAGGTATGAGAAACTGGAGGCTGAGGCTACAGCTGGTGAGGAGAGGTTTGAAGAGATCATGAAGAAATGGAGCACAGCCAAGAACAGCACCATCCCACAGGTGTGTAATGCTCTACAGGTTTAAACTTATCATAATTATTTTCTACTGGTTGCTCTCCTGCTCTATGATGTAATATTGCAACACTGCAGGAGATACAAAAGCTGATTCTACAGCAAAAGGCGGCGTGTGATGCCATGACTGACGAAAAAGACAAACTTGTGAATGACTTCCAACAGGTTGAGAAAATTGTAAAACACACTCTAATTCAAATTGTGCATGTTTTTGTGCAGTATCAGTTGTAACACAGGAATCTGTGAAGGATTTTATTGGCCAAATGCTTAGAAAATCATAATATTGTGCAATTTTATTGTGAAGTGGCAGCTTGAAGTTTGACAAAAAATTTCCTGAAAAACCAAGCAATGCATTCTTTTTCACGGAACAATGTTTACAGTCTACCTATATATATGTCTATATACACACTTGACACCCTCAGGAGCTGAAGTCTCAGGACGACCAGTACGTCAAGTACCTGAAGAAGCAGGCGGAGGAGGTAGACCTGGTTCTGGAGAGGATGGAGGAGCAGGCACACACTCTATTGAGAGCCCACCGACAGGAGATGGCCCAGATCGAGAGCTCTTTTGCCACTGAGCGAGAGACCCTCCGAGACAACCACAAGTGAGTTAAGACATTTTATTTCACCTTTTACCTATGCACACGTGTATACAGCATGTGCAGGCACCCTTAGTCAATGACCTCTGAACTCATTAAAGCAACCCTGAATTACTATAATTATCGTGTAGATAGTGTATGCACGTGGAGGTTCGTAAGATCCATTCGAGGTCAAGAAAGAGATGAGTTGAGAAAATAATGATTGTGCATAGTCACGCGCAAGGCTGGTAGAGCCACACATGTGATGTGATAACAACAATCTGTTTGGTTGCTAACAATGTCCGTCTATAAGCTGGCGATTTTGTTTGTGACTGCAATGTTGCTCTCTTATAGAGTAGTACAAATGCAGTAGAGTTTGTGTGAGTCTGTGGCTACAACTAACTGCAGGTCAGAGTGGGAGGAGGCAGTTGGGAAGAGACGAAGCCAGGAGGCACACTTCCTGGCCAGGAGGGAGGAGAGAATCGACAAGAACGAGGCACAGATACAGCACCTGCGTCGCCGCAACATGGAGGACTACAACAGGATCAAGATTAAGCTGGAGACGGACATCCAGACGCTGCAGCAGCAGATCCAGCAGATGAAGGCCACCTACCTTCTCAATGCCGAGAAACTCGAGTACAACTTTCAGGTCTCTTCTGACGTGTGTGTGTGTGTGTGTGTGTGTGTGTGTACATTCTACTGCCAAGTATATACACATAAAACAGAATGGGCTATATACAGATGCTGCCGTTGGTCTTACTTGACGTGCATTTATCACCAAAACATTGTTGATGCTTGATGATGCTACAATGTAATATTATCCTAGAGGCCCCAACATGGTGTGTGCATGCAGAATCCTTTCTTTTCTCTCCAGGTTCTGAAGAAGAGAGACGAAGAGAACACGGCCACCATCAGCCTCCAGAAACGGAGGATCACGCGACTCCAGGACACCCACAACCAGCTGAGCACCCGACTCCGCAAGCAGTCGCAGGCCCAGCAGAGCGAGCTACAGGCACTCATGGAGGAATACCGCAAGAACACGGAGCAGTACCGAGACGTGCAGAAGAAGGCACGACACTTCCAGATGTCCGACGCGAGACTGTTCCGAGAAGTCTGGGCCATGAATGAGGAGAAAGTGCGGGAGCTGGCGGGCGAGGTGCTGGAGGCTGACAGGGTGGTGCACAAGCAGCAGCTGGGCCTTGAATGGGGGGAACCGTGCGAGGTGCTCAGTCCCATGGACAGGGTCTTGGCAACCGCCCGAAGCAAGATGAGTCAGGCGACAATTTACGCCTCTCAGGTCCTGTCTGAGCCCGATGGAAGTGTGGGCAGTGAAGATGAAGGGTTTGAAGGGGAGGGAGATGAGGTGTCCAGAGCACCCACTAGAGGGGGAAAGGAGGGGGGAAAGTTGGTGGACACACCCAGGGCACCCACTGCACATGTCCACCTTTCGTCTACTGTAAAGAAGGTCCTGGAGCTCCTGTGTCAAGAGGCTGGGTTCCTACTGGATGAGAAGCTCACTCGTCTCGTGGCCCCGCTGGCTAAAGAGGAGCAGATGATGATGAAACTTGACTCCATGTTCAAGTCACTCGGTGTTCACACAGAGGAAGACATACGACATCTGGTTGGGTTCTTTGTTCATGAGCAAGAGGAGGAGGAGGAAGAAAAGGAGGCCGAAGAGAACGGGGAGAACAAAGGAGAGAGTCAGCAGCCCAAAGTGACAGATGATGAAGCAATGAAAGGGGGAGAAACACGATCTCAATCTCATCTGAAGATTGCTCTCATACACCCTAATGAGATCCCCTCAGCTCTGCGGCAATTTGTCGAGCAGCGCAAGTCAACGGCAAAGCCACCTTTGCTCGGTCCAAGAACTGTCGGCCTGTCGCTAGAACACAAGGAGCTTCTCGGCGGCTCATTTTGGAAGGGAATGGCAGGAGTTCTCCCCCAGAGCCACGAAAAAGTGTGGGATGCACTGCTGGAGGGACTGGAGCAGTACAACAGTGTCCTCGTCTCTCGCTACAAGGTCAAGGAAGAGACGCATGCACTCAGGAATCAGAACACAGAGCTGCGTCTCCTGCTGCAGCACTACATGCACTCTCGCATCAATGAGGAGCTCGAAATACCACCCACCCTCATGTTACCCGCTTAGTTTCCTTTGAACATCTGTGTGTCCCCCATGCACTGTGGCTCATGCGCATGCGCACACACGTGTGATCACGTGACACACCGTGGCCCTCTCGCGCGCGCACACGCAACAGCAAGCAGCAGCATATGCAGCAGCGAGCGGCGGCATGCACCAGTTATGCGCATGCGCAGTTCCCACACGACGGTCGACCATCGCGTTCTAACACCGTCCGATCTTCGCTTCCTTTGTGTGCGCGTGGTGCTGACTCGTGTGTGTGTGTACGTTATCCTTACCTGGTTCTTCGCATCTACCTTTTTCTTTGACGCCAACAGACCATCACTTCCCTGCGTACTCCGTCGCGACTTACCCAGCAATCCAAGAGTACAAGAAGTAAAATACTGCCTGCCTAAAAGCACCCACATCGACGTGGCCAGCCATCATGGAGGAAGAGTCGCTGTCGATGCTGACCGTGGTCGTCCCCGCCGTAGTCGGGGTTAGCGTGGTGGTAGTAACGGTGGTCCTAGTGTTCTGGCTGGGAGCCGGGCGCCAGACGAGCTACGAAGACGCCATGAAGGCCAGACAGGGCCACGCGGACAGGGAGCTCCGCAAGATCACCGAGAGGGAGAGGGAGCAGAAGCAGAAGAGGGAGAAGAAGAGGCCGGGAGGGAGGAGCGGGAGAAGGCAGGAGTCCGGGAAGCTGGAAGGTCAGCAGGGAGACGTGGAGGTCACACCACTGCCACCTGCCCAGAAGGGGATCCTCAAGACGACGACGACTAGCAAGGCCAACAGTGTGGCGGCAAAGGACAAGGTGAGGCTGTGTGTAGGTAGGGCAGGTGCTCCTGCAGGTAGCCCACACCAGAGGGTTGAAGACATACATTTAACTGCCCTTTTTTGACCAAACCAGGGTCCTATGTCTAGAATTAACATGTGGTCGGTTGCCCCTGAAGGAAACCCGTGTTCACATTCTTCTAATATTTTCCACACCTGTGGTCATTTTACTTGGAGCTGTCTGTTCATTCTTGCACTGATTAGTTTTCATCGTTGACGCCAGAGTATTTGGGGAAGTTTCTCACGACCAAGACATACTTTCTAGGGGTTCAAATGCTGCCAAAAAATCCAGGAAATCGGCTTTGCCAACAACCCACACCCATTTTCATCGCGTATGTCCGTATTATCTTTATGCTCGCTTTGATACCCAATTTTATGTATGTATGTTCATCATTCCTATATATATACTCGTCACTCGCGCAGGCTGAACCGTCTGCTGGAGTTAGAGTTGATTTCGAGGTATCTGAGACGCCAGCCAAGCCCAGCAAGACCCCACGTACCAATCCCCCCACTCCCCACCCTTCCGCCCAGCGAGGGTCCCGCCCACCGTTTTCCACGCCCCTCGCCCGGGCTCTGGAACCAGAGGTGGGGGAAGAGGAGGAAGAAGACGAGGAGGCTGACAACGCATTCATTCCCCGTGTCCTGAGGATCGAGCCACCCCAGAAGAAGAGCAGCCGTAGCAACAACAACGACGACCAGGTGCAACTGCAGTCAAAACCAAAGGCTCCACCGACGACGTTGACAACAGCCACTGCTGCCACCAAGAGTGCCACTGTGGTCAGTGTGGGAGCTACCAAAAGTGCCACTACTACCACCGGAGGAGCCACATCTCGTGGCCAAAAGAAGACAAAGAAATCCAAATCTACTGCAGGTCCAGGTACAAAAAGACTCATATATAATGCTTAATAAAGAAACTATTTCACAACACACCGCAGCTAAAAATGTGCATTCTGATCTATCATGTACATAATGGGAGGGTTGAACAAGTATTTCGTTAGTTCAAGATCTGTAGCATCAGCTGATTGTGTGGAGCTATAATATACAAGTAGTATGTACAGTATAGAGAGACCAGGAAGAGAAAGATGCTGCAGTGCCAAGGGACAACACCGTAGATACAGTGTTTTGCAGTGGATGATGAGTTTCGTGTTCCAGGAAGTGTCAATTTGCATTGCAGCCCCATAATATCCACTAACTCTCCCTCCTGCATTCCTTACCACCTCTGTCTTGTCTTGTCTTGTCTTGTGTTGGTGGTGTAGATTTGACAGGGCCCCTGTCTGATTGTACATGTGCAGTGGGCAGAACTACATTTGGTTTAGAGCAACTATTTTCTAAGTTGTCGGGGTTTAGCTTTGCCTTGTGACACACACTGTTAGACAGGTGTATAACTAAGTCTCTTTTCCCTCTCTCTTTCTCTCTCTCTCTCTCTCTCTCTCTCTATCTCTCTCTCTCTCTCTCTCTTACACGCACACACGCACACACCAGGAGAGCTGGAGGCAATGCCGGCCTCCCGTATCTCAGACGTAGTGAGTGCCAGCACACTGAGCAACGAAGAGATCCAACATCTCATTGACAAGCTCCTCGAGATGCAGGACGCCAATGCCGAGTGGAAGATGAAAGGAGTGAGCACTAGATCTCCCCCCTCTTCCTCCTCTATCTTCTCCTCTCCTCTGTCAATGTTGCTAATCAGTAATGCCCCTTTCTCGATACGCATGTTGCACAGGCGAGCAAGGGAACGGAGAGTGTCAAATCCCTGAAGAAAGCCAACGAGGACTTGCAGGAACGCTGCCAGAATGGTAAGAACACAAGATAAATGTGTCCTCATTTTGCAGACTCCCTGCCGAGTGATTGTGTGAATGTTTTCACGAAGTGTTAGGTTCTGTTGTTGTTAGATGTGTGCATATGCAGAGTGCCTATGTACTAGTACAAATTGGGACACGGGAGTTCGGTTGCATGCAAAAGGAAGGTCAAAGTGGGGTGATTTTCAAGAAATTAGTTTGTCTCAAATGGAATTTTGTTACCCGTGTGCACCTGGCACTATATAGTCTTGTAAACTCCACACAATGCCCGAACACAGTCTAATGCTTAGAAAATGGCATGTACATTAACATACTGGTTTATACAGGTTCCCTGTGCACGTTGTTAGGGTCTGGGTATGTTGTGACGTGGGCAGCTGGCTCCCCCCACTGATCTTTCCTCTACTGCCTCCCTCCCTCCCCTGGCTCTCAGGGGTCGGTGCGGGGTGGGGTCTCCCTGGCCGTGGTGGTATACGGGTGGGGTACAGTGAAGGTCTTGTGGGAGAGAACTGAGATGCCGTAGCTGGGAGGCCCCCCTTTCCCCGGGGCCCCTAGTCCCTCTCTCTCTTCTCACTACATTACCACCATTCACTGGCTGTTTGTCTCCATCTCTCCTCACTACACTGGAGTGTCCCCTGAGTGTGGTGACTATGTATTCAGAAGGCATCTGCTGTTGGTGGTCAGGGGCCTTTGTTACTGTGGTCAGAGATAGTGGAATCTTAGTGAGTGGGCCACCCAGGGTCTGTAGGACTTCTTTGTTGCCACACAGATGGTCGGGCCATTTAGCGTGGCACCCAGCTGACAATGGGCCTGTGCAGTATGTATGTAACTACTGCAAGAGGGTGCAGCATGCATGAAGACTGTGCTTGTAATGTGATAATCCAGACATGCCAAGTGTTATAGGCCAACTATTGCACACGTAGCTCAGTGACAGTTGTCTGTTAGTACTGTATTTGTGCTTGTTGGATATCCCTAGGCAACCGACATGTATGAAGCTAGGTACTGGGGGATTTTATCAGCCTATACAATCCTAAATGTGCAAGTAGGGTTCATGTACATGTCATTTGCCTAGGGATATCCAACAAATCTGGGCACTGCAACATATACTTACAGGGCTCATGCTGTCCGGTCTGGGTACTGCAACATTATACTTACATATCTCCGAGAATATGAAGTACAGAATTCCTGCACACTGCCTATCAAAGACATTCTAAACATTCCTCTGCTGTGGGAGCAATACTGACAATAGCCTATACATCTATTGTCCTGCGTGGCAAATGGCTGTCTGTGGCTGTGTGTGCAGTGCTGTGGACCCAGCATGCCTGCTGTGTGTAGCCATGTATGCGTCTATTATACCTATAGCCACACGGTATGCACGGTATGCAGGGGCTGGGCGGTTGTTTGCTAGGGTTAGGCTATAGGCAGAGGGGACGGCAGTTGGAATGGCAGCTGTGCCATGCAACACCTCCGGCTTGGCTTTGGGAAGCCTCAACAGGTCTTGGAGAGCCGAGGTGTCAACATATGACACCAGATCCTCTGTTGTCCTGGTGACTTATTGTTATTCCTCTGCACTGATCTCTTGCCAACTAGCATTGTCTCCTAGCTCCTCATCCTCTCTCTCTTCTCCTTCTCTTCTGTCTTTCACACACACACACACTCTCTCTCTCTCTCTCTATCCCTCCTCTTCATAGCTGAGAATACCGTCCGAGACCACTACCAAAAGATCAAGAAACTAGAGTAAGCAATAAAATAATGGAACAATTTTTGTGGAGTATATAGCATCTTACTAATGTTACCATTGAACGTGTAGAAATGTGTTAGTCTATGAATACTAAAGCCTTGAACCCCTAGTTGTGTGTGTTACAGCTTTGAGCCCCTTACTTTCTCCCTGTCTCTTCCTCCTTGTCCCCCCTCTCCCTCTCCTCCCCCCTCCACCTCCTTGTCAGAGTTGAGATAGCGGAGGAGAGGTCCAAGCGACAGACGTCTGAGAGACAGCTCCAGTTGAGAATCAGCAAACAGACCAACGAGATCACCATCTTCAAAACCAAGCTCGGTGGCCTTGAGGAGGAGCTCAAACTGACGAAACAGCTCAACACCTCTAAACTGGAGGAGGTACTTTTCTGTCACATGCATAGTTACGTAAACCTTTTCCGACTGTAACTTGATTCATGGATCTATCAAAAATGTTGTTCAATTGGACGTGAAAGTTACAATACCGTATATACTTTCAGCATGAAACCTGCGGTGACTGAAATTGGCTAAGATTCTTATAATAGTAGGACCTTATATGGGGTATTGGTCACACTTGCTGACTATACGTTGCTCTTTACCTATTTCCCAGGAAAACTCAACGCTCACCCAACGGATGAACGCACTGTGAGTGGGCAGTCACAATAGTGGCTTACAGATCTCTCTATGCCTCCTTTTATGGAGAATAATCCTTCTACATGCATTAACCCTACCACCCAATCACCTATCTCTGTCTCTCCACTCCTTACCCCACCCCTCTCCCTCTGTACTGTGGGCCAGCATTATTAATGGCTTACAGATCTCCTTTTATGGAGGAAAATCCTTACCTACTTCCTACCTTTATCTCTGTCTCTCCACTTTCTGGCTACGGTGTTGGGGGGTGTCTTTGTCTTCTACCTAATACTATCCATCCCTCCTCCTCTCCCTCCTCTCCTGAATGTATGTGATAGTGCCCAGGAGAACTCCTCCCTCACTAGCCAGCTGGCCTCACTCAAACAGTCTCTACAGGAGTCACAGGAGCAGTCGGCACGGCTACACTCGGATCTCCGCAAGGCCAAGAGTGCCGCCAAGAGCCCGGCAGGGGGTGGGGGCGGGGCCGATGGGCGTGGCCAGCTGGAGAGGGTCGGGGAGCTGGAGCAACGACTGAGACAAGTTGAAGAGGACAACGCATCACTTCAGGTGTGTGGCGTGTGTGTTTGTGTTCTCTGTATTATTGCCTGTTTGCAAGCAGTAATGATTTCTTGGTAATGGTGAGGTTGCAGTGGAATGTTGTGTGTTACTGTGTGTCCATATCCCGTTGCTCTTCCTTTCCCCTTTCCTTTCCATACTTGCTGCTGTATGCCACATATGTACTTATGTACACGTATGTTTGTGCTGGTACCTCAAGCATCTAGGAGGCCACCCTATGAACTACTACTCTACAATGTGTGTGCCCGTACGTTGTTGTGTGTGGTGGTGGAGGCATCACTGATTCAATGCAAAGCCTGTTCTATGTGTGTGCTTGTGTGCAGGCAGCTCTGAAATGTATGTGTTGTGAAGGCAGCTCTGAAATGTATGCATGTGTTGTGCAGGCTGCTCTGAAATGTATGTGTTGTGAAGGCAGCTCTGAAATGTATGTGTTGTGAAGGCGGCTCTGAAATGTATGTTGTTCTAATGTGTGGTGTGCAGGCAGCTCTGATCAGTGTTGGTAAAGAGAAGGACCAGCTGGTGGAGCAGGTCCAGAGCCTGGTGGCCGCCTCTCAGGAGAGAGACACACTCTCTCAGCAGCTCTCCTCCGCCCAGCAGCTGCTGCAGGAAACACAGGTCTGTGCCCATGTCCTGTTTTTGTCTGTCTTCTACATAATGCGTATGTATGTACACCACAAGCACCGTAATGTAGTGTACTGTGGATCATGTACAAGTATACACCAGTCAGTGACTATCGACGAGAGAAGCGAGCCTACCCACATACATAGTTGTCTGAATTTTGATATCCCAAACCAACGGGTGGTGTACATTGTAGTATATACAGGTAAATATGTTGAGATTTCGACACTCGTTTTGAAATTTTCGACATTCGTTTGCTCGCCATTGTATTCCTACTTTACCTGAAGCAGTTCTTGATAAAACAAAAGTATATCATCGAACAAATCTTGAAAGTAGTCCAGCGTTCATTCACCTTGTCCTCAGGTGGCAATGAAGACAATGGAGCAAAAGGAGGCGGAGGGAGAGGCAGCCGCGGGGGCCGAAATCTCTCGGCTGGAGCAGCAGAACGCCCAGCTAGGCTCACAGGTCGACGCCCTGCGCCGGCAGTCGGAGGGTGTGGTGTCGTCGACGGTGATGGAGCTCCGGCAGCTGCAGGAGGAGAAGGCGCGGCTGGAGGTCCTCGCGCAGCAGTCTGCGGAGTCGGCCGCGGCGACAGCGGCTGAGGTTCAGAGACTCCGCGAGACCAACGCTCAGCTGGGCTCCCAGGTGGAAGGTCTTCAACAGCAGTCTGCGGCTGAGGCTGTTACATTGGCCCTTCAGCAGTCTGCGGAGTCGGCCGCGGCGACAGCGGCTGAGGTTCAGAGACTCCGCGAGACCAACGCTCAGCTGGGCTCCCAGGTGGAAGGTCTTCAACAGCAGTCTGCGGCTGAGGCTGTTACACTGGCCCTTCAGCAGTCTGCGGCTGAGGCTGCTACACTGGCCCTTCAGCAGCCACCTCCAGGGCCCTCTCAAGAAGAGGTTAGTGCCTCAAAACTCCAAGTACAATCCAAAGTAGATTCAGTTGGGTTTATGTAAAGTGAGAAAATGGTTTTTCATAGTTTTTTGTTTTGTTCAAGTGTAGTACAGATACGTACTGTACATGCGAAAGAAATACTGCACTCTTTGTGGCTGCTGCATGCAAACTCTGTCGTTATCGTTACCACTTTTCATCAGGCAACCAGTGTGTGACTTTTGGGCTCTTTTTCCTGAACAGGTGGAGGAGATGAAGAGCCAGTTGAAGGAGGCGCACGAGGGAGAGCGGCAAGCCGTGGTGGCCAAGATGGAGGCGGAGCACTCGTCGGAGGTGTCGGGTTAAAGGTGCAGTACGAGGCGGAGCTCCTCAGCGTCAAGGAGGAGAGCTGGGTCGCGGTTTCGAGAGAGGGAGAGGCCGAGCGTAGCTCCACGGAGCAGCAACTGGCCTCCGAGACTGCCATGAAACAGGTAAAGAGAGGAGAAATGTACACTGTGTTTCAAATCTGCGCAGTAGAGCTCTTTTTCATGAGGTTCAGTGTGTTGTGTAGAAATAGCACAATCTGATTCAGTTGGGTTTATGTAAAGTGAGAAAATGGTTTTTCATAGTTTTTTGTTTTGTTCAAGTGTAGTACAGATACGTACTGTACATGCGAAAGAAATACTGCACTCTTTGTGGCTGCTGCATGCAAACTCTGTCGTTATCGTTACCACTTTTCATCAGGCAACCAGTGTGTGACTTCTGGGCTCTTTTTCCTGAACAGGTGGAGGAGATGAAGAGCCAGTTGAAGGAGGCGCACGAGGGAGAGCGGCAAGCCGTGGTGGCCAAGATGGAGGCGGAGCACTCGTCGGAGGTGTCAGGGTTAAAGGTGCAGTACGAGGCGGAGCTCCTCAGCGTCAAGGAGGAGCTGTCGCGGGTTCGGAGAGAGGGAGAGGCCGAGCGTAGCTCCACGGAGCAGCGACTGGCCTCCGAGACTGCCATGAAACAGGTAAAGAGAGGAGAAATGTACACTGTGTTTCAAATCTGCTCAGTAGAGCTCTTTTTCGTGAGGTTCAGTGTGTTGTGTAGAAATAGCACACCTTGTGTTTGCTCTGAAACCCACATGTCAATGCACCCTCTCTGTCTCTGTCTATATACCTGGTGTTTTGTGCAGGACCTGCAGTCAGAGCTGGAGAAACTGCAGACTTCTGTTCTCACGTCTCAACAGAACGGTCCTCTGGATGACCAGGTATACATGTAGTGTGTGTACATATGCACCACTCTCTTATGTATGTGTGTGGCTAACACTATAATATGTAGCAGAAGTCTCACATGGAAGGAAACTTTGGCTAACTCTGCAATAGTAGAACTCTCATAGGGAACTGTTACTCAGTATATTATAGCAATTATGAATTTCATTGGTTGCGTTCCCACTGTACATAATACTTTGTTCTTGAGCCTCAAAATTCCTGAAAGTTTCTCCCCTCCAATGTTTTTCTTTTTCCTCGATGTTGGTATAGTCACATCTATAGGTACACCACGTGTGTCTGGATGTCTGAATGAATTGCTTATATGTGTACAGTGGAATTTGTTTGTGGCCAACCCCAAAGAGATAAACAATTAATGACGTGTGCTGCAGGGGGGGCTTTTGGCCTGTGTTGCCTAATGTCCCATTGAGTTACTGCAATGCTCGACTGCTCTGCATGCATGAATACGTTCTGTTGTTGCTGGTACACTAGCCAAACAGACTAAAAAGGTGAGGCAGTGGAGATATGAAGGTGTGTATGTAGGTGAGCAGTAGTCTAGCGGCATTTCTATGGGCATGCTAATGCTCTATGCAGACATACACTTGTTGGGCAGACATGATTGTGCAGAGTGCAGAGTTGAGCCCCGTTAGTTTAGTCCAACCTCATGATGTTGGGTAGGCTTCAGGTTAACAATCTTTCCCCTCTCCCACCTCCCTCCTCCTCCTATTTTCTCGCCTCTCCTCCTACTTAACTTTCTCCCTCCTTTTCTCCTCCTCCTCTCCTCACCCTCGCGTTCTCTCTCCTCCCTCCATCTCTCTCCAGGTGGATGCCGGTCACGAAGAGGAGCTGAGGGCCAAGGAGGACCTACTGGGGAAGGTGGCGGAGGAAAGGGACACGCTGAAAGAGAGGCTCAAAACTGCAGAGACCAACCTCAACGACCTCCAGGGGAAGAACAATGTGAGGAGACCTAGTTCAGCTCTTGTGTGCTTTCTATATGGATACTGTCTCAGTCTAGCTGGAAAGTATATCGAGTCATTCGGCAGTCGATGTGCATGATAGCACACTAGCTAAAGACCACCACCACAACCCCTTTAATACGTACATGTACTGTATCACTCCACATGTAATGAAGACCCTGTGCATGTTGCAAATTAATGCACACAGCTCACCATAGTTTGCTACACCAGATAAATTGTGCAACTGTACACCATACTGTGCGTGGTATATGAACGTCTGTGTGTGGTGCCGCAGAGTCTGCGAGACAACTGCTGGAAGGCCAGAGACGACTCTGCGCGACTCGAGAAGGAGTCGGAGGCCAAGCTGAAACAGGTCTACAGAGACACTGAGGTCCGTTGTTGAACATCACATGTTCTTCAATGGGAGGAACTACTGTCTGGGTTGACTTCAAACCCCCTTCTTGAACACCCAATTTTACCCCTGCTTTAAAAAAACTTCTAGAAAAACCCCTATTGTGTGTGCTTGTGGTGTGCAGTGTAGGGGCAGCTCTAATTGCCATATCCTCTTCCTCAATTGGGAAACTCTGGTCTCCTGTTTGTTTCAAACCTTACTGCATAGGAATCCTACAGGGAAGGATGACCCGTTGCATATATAGCCTCACACTGCAAAGGAAATAGCAAGATGCCATTGAAATTGAGTAAAGGTGTATAGTGCATCTTATGCACGGCGTATTACTCCCCTCCCCTCTCTATAACAAACATGCATACACTCCCCAGAGCCGTGTCAAGATGGCAGAGGCGAGGGTTGCCGAGGAGAAAGAGGAGGGAGAGAGGGCACTGCTCGAACGACTGTTCCCAGACGTGAGAGTGGCTGAGACCACCTCCTTCTCTCCCTGGGTCGACCAGTTTGAGATGGAAGCCCAACTCTGTCTCGAAAACACCAAGAAACAGGTAACAAAACACTCAGAACTCGCGGAAACAGAAATGCTCTGCTTTAGTTTCCAAACCTTTCTCTCAGTGTATGTGTACGTGACTGAATCCCCTTCTGTTTTGAGTAGCGAGAGTATTGGTAGCCCACATTGCTGTTAATGTACACCGATGAAGGGTCTTGAAGTAACATACAACTAGAGTAGTTTCTAGGTCCCAATTCTCCATTTACCCCTGTCTCCTCCCCCTCCCCTCTCTGCTCTGCTTTAGTTTCCAAACCTTTCTCTCAGTGTATGTGTACGTGACTGAATCCCCTTCTGTTTTGAGTAGCGAGAGTATTGGTAGCCCGCTTTTCTTTTCTTCTGTTAATGTACACCGATGAAGGGTCTTGAAGTACATACAACTAGAGTAGTTTCTAGGTCCCACTTCTCCATTTACCCCTGTCTCCTCCCCCTCCCCTCCCCTCCCCTCCCCTCCGCGTACATAGGTGTGTGAACTAAAGCAACGTGTGGCAGAGTTGGAGGAGGACGAGCAGATACACTCCCAAGAGGCTCAGGGATTCAGAGAAACACTCAACAAGGCGGTCAGTCTGGCTCCCACCTCATATGCACCTGTAGTACCAAAGCTCTGGCCTCAAACTTCAAAACTGCAGATCTCCTTCCCTGTACACATATACACCTGTTGCACTAAGTTTCCAAAATCTTTGCCCTGGAACTGCTAGTGCCACAATATGTAAAGAAGAACTATAATTTCGTATTACTCCATGTAGTAGTTAAAAGGGATACTGTGGTGGATGAGAATGTTTAACTTCAACTGTTAGGCCCCGATTGAGTAGCCCCCTACCTTACATTTGGTGGGGGAAATTCCTTGGATTTGTGTGTAGCAACCACCGAGGCAGCTGCAATGCTCATAGTCTCCCCTGCTAACGAGGCCAAGCCCCTAACATTATCACAATATTGACATTTACAGTGGCCAAGACTGCCTGTTGATGGCATGGCATGCCTTTACTTGTCTCCTTTACTCTCCTCACTCTCTTTCTTTCTCTTCCTCCTTTCTCCCCTCTGTCCTCCTTTTCTCCTGCCCTCCCTACCTCATATCTTCCTTTCCTTACCCTTTCTCTCCCTCTCTTCTTTCTCCCTCACTTCTCTCTCTCTCCCTCTGCACACCGGCAGTTTGGAAACCTCGAAAAGCTGCAGGAGCAGGTGACAACCGAGACAGTGCAGCACCACCGACTGCTGGAGGAAAGAGAGGAGATGCTGCAGAGGGTGCGTCCCCAACACATCTCATACCTCACTCTATGTGCACTGTATATATGTGTGTGTCCCTAGGAGAGAGTGACTAATAGAGATCTGCAGCAGCAACTGAGCAAAGAACGAGAGACAACAACCAATCTAGAGGCCAAGATCAAGGTACACATATCAAACATACATACACATAGTATATATATACATGTTTAGTTGATTTTCAGTTGGATGTACATACACCAAACCTCCACCTTTCCATTCAAGTTAACAGAAGCTAATGTACAGTAGGGGTCAAAAAAACGTTTCCACTTTCGTTCCGTTCCGTTTCGTTGAGCTTCCGTTCCCTTCTGAAACGCCGTTCATTTACCGTTGGAATTCATTCCGTTCCGTTTACAATCTTTGCCGTACATGCGTTCACGCGAGGGCCGTAATTCGCGAGAGGCGAAGGCCTCACTGTGAAGATATTTCTTCTAGCACCTACGTGGGTTCTGCATTCTCGTTGTTTCGCGTTTGCGCTAAGAAAAAAACCTTGTTTCGCTCCCCCGCTAGCGAGTCTCTACCGCGTTCACAACTGAACGGAAACGGAACGGAACGATAGTGAACGGCAAACGGAAAGAAACGGAACGAAACTGGAAACGTTTTTTTGACTCCTACTGTATATACTCTCAGGGAAATTGCATTCCAATTAATGCCCTGCTCTATAGTGTGCTAATGTACATACATGTATATACCACTCTCAGTGAAATTGCATTCCAATTAATGCCCTGCTCTATAGTGTGCTAATGTACATGTATATACCACTCTCAGTGAAATTGCATTCCAATTAATGCCCTGCTCTATAGTGTGCTAATGTGCATGTATATACCACTCTCAGTGAAATTGCATTCCAATTAATGCCCTGCTCTATAGTGTTTAGGCCCAGTGTTTCTCTACTGATATGAACTGTCACTCTCTTGTCTCCCGTGCAGGAGGTGGGAGAGGGGGGAGGAGGAGAGGAGAGGGTGAGGGAGATGGAGGGGCAGCTGGAGAAGGCGGCGCAGAGTCAGGAGGACCTCCATGGAGAGGTGGACCGTCTCACAGCCTCTCTGGACACCACCACACAGCTCAAGACCCATGCCGAGGACTCTGCTCATACAGGTAGAGACGAATATACTGTAGTTGTAGGGTACAGTATTTTTGAAGAGCGTGGAAGAAAAACGATTACTATGATTTTTTGTCTTCCTATTAATGGAATTGGTGAGCGAAGCAAGCCTACCTACTGTAGTCGTCTCAGTGCTGATTTTCTATGTGAGGGGCACTGCACACGTGATTCTAAATACACGCGTGGAAATTCCATATTACTCACATTCACTCGCCCAAAATGTTCATTCTAGCATTATGTTGTGTTCATCCTGTGTGTGTGTGTGTGTGTGTGTGTGTGTGTGTGTACAGCTGAGGAGCAGGTGTGAGGAACTGCAAAAGAAGCTCCAGGACTTGGAGCCGGCAGACCTGGCAAAACTGGGCCAGTCAATCATTCAAGTAAGCAACAAGTACAACGTGTGGAGTTCAGTCTTCGAGTAGTTTTACTGTTTGGATCACGAGGGAAGGTTTGTGCATACAGACTTGCATCACAACACAAGCTATGCCGTAGGTGCCCAGAAATATTATAAACTCTCGCAATACACTGTCCGGACACCAATGAATGTGTCTTGAGGTGCCCTTATTTCAGGGGTTAAATTGCTTTGTTCTTGCACAACGAGAAAAGTTGTCTTTATTAAAGTCATTTCATTTTCCACCCCACCCACACGCCACTACAGTTCCCCACTGACAGTACGGAAATGTAGTGCGGGACGGACTGAAGCCCATCAAGTTCACCTGCTCTCACCTCTTCTGGTTCACAAAATGATTCTAGTAATTCTTGATCACGTGTTTACTTTTTGCCTACCTATGTATGTACTACCGTTGTATATATGTAATACTATCTCTGCTGTGTATTATGATAAACTTGTATTGTAATTTTGTCACGTCGATCTTGGAATACTTGCTGCATCCGTTTTTGAGAGATTTGCATGGTGCAGGCTGATTATTGGATGTGGTTTATGAATTATGACACGGGAATGTGCCGTATACCACTTTGCATAAGCAATAAAAATAGAAGTCTATAATAGGGCAGAGAACGGCAAAATGACATTGATGATCACGATGGGAGATCATAAGTGAGCATGTGACCTCAGGAGCAACTAACAATACTTTGGGTTACGCTGTATAGCAGCTGTGTACAATACATACATACATACATATGTACATACATAATATATACATTGAATCAATGGTTTAAGTCTCTTGGCGATGTACTGAGGACGGTGTCCAGGGCAGGTGGTAGAATGTCGAAGAGACTCAGTTGGGCGAGAGAGAGAGCCAGCTGGTCGGCCTCCTCCCACCGGTTCCTGCTAGCCGAGGTCTGAGACGAGAGGTTCTCTGACACCTGCAGTACCTTCCTGTAGAACCTGCATAGAGAGTGAGTGAGAGAGATGGGAAAATTTTAGATGGAGGGGTATGTAGGTTGGCTGCTACTTCTGCAAGCACAATGTATGAGTGACGGTTAAAAGGCAGTTTGGAAGAGGCTGTGAAGGGAACACACAGCAATATGACACACTAACATGACTGACAAAGGATTGGCCAAAGTAACGCGATAGCTACATTCAAAGGACACAGTGGAATATGGACACTCTGAATAAGGGACACCTCACATAAAGGCAATTGTTTCTATGATCTGGTGCTCATTAATTAAAGGTAAGTGAAGGTCATGGGATGAGGCTACTGTATGTGAAGACAGGGAATGTACTGACTTTATTGCCCTCCTGGCTGAGGTGTCAGTGCAGGTCATCTGGTGGAATCGTAGCCATGTGACTGCTATCATAACCACAATAAGACACGCTGCTCCTCTGTAGAGTGGTAGACTGAGGAGAGAGAGAGGGGGAGAGCATGAACAGAAACGTGGATCTAGTGCTCGACACTGACCTCGTGAGGAGGTGCTCATAGTTTTTCCTCTGACGTGATCTGAGCTGCTTCTGTTGGTGCTGCTTGTGCCTCAGTATAGCCATGTCTCTTACCTGCAAACATGACACTAGAGACTCAATATGAACCATCATTACTTATCCACCTAGAGCCTATGAATCGCTGTATATAGGGCGCTATAATATAGCGTCATGACAAGCCAACTATGCTTATTATACTGATGGCAACGGCAAGACATTGGACAAATTGTTTTGACTGGAGGCTGACAAACAGTTCGTTGGAGTAGACTCTTGGGTCTTTCACCTGACAGAGTGTGTTGGCTGTGTTTTCTGTTGTCCTTCTCAGTAGTCCAATTAGCTCTAGTCCTGCCCCGGAGCAGAGGGACCTGCTGCTATTGCCCACTCTCTCCCTCCTCTCCTCCCACACCATCTCCACCAGTCTCTTCAAGGCAGTAGAGAACTCCCAAGTCTCTCTGATGCCACTTCCATGGCAGAGACTGCAGAGAGGGATTATAATCACTACACAAGAGATGGTCCAGGTATTATAGCTATATACTCACAAACCCTCTTGCCATAGGCTAGGTACCCACACCTTTTTGCAGAAGCCTTAATGCAAAGGGCTGCAAAGATTTCTTAGACTATCCCTTATCCATAACCTCTAATAAGGGTGTCGACGATTTTGCACTTTTTTTAGGAACAGCAGTGGAAGAAGAGACAAGCCAACCATGCTTACTATTTTGACTATCATTGGAGTATGGAATAGCAATGTACACTTTCTTCTAGCACCTAATCCTGTCTACCTTCACCAGTCCCTCTTTCACCTCTATTTCGCTGTCCCTCACTTCCCATCCTCTAATAAGGGTGTCAACAATTTTGCATTTTTTGTAGGAACATCAGTGCAAGAAGAGACAAGACAACCATGTGTACTATTTTGACTATCATTGGAGTATGGAATAGTCTTCCTGCACCTACTTCACCAATCCGCCTTCCGCCTCTATTTCGCTGTCCCTCTGCCAATCTCCAAATGAGGGTGTCAACTTGTAGGTACACCAATTGCCTTGTTCGGTTAAAGCTTCTCCTATCAAGGATTATCATTGCCCAATTTTCCTTCTATGCACCCATACACACTTTAACACACTTCATACATTTTCAGAGAGAATTTACCCCGAATAAAACATACGATAATTATACAGACTGTGACTGACTCATTGACTTGTTGCAGAGCCCTGGGAAGAGAGCCGTAACTCCTGGTAGCAGTGGCCACTAGGGCAGAGTCTGCCAGTCGCTGAACAGCCACAGTCAGGTGACTCCAGTCCTCTGGTGTCGGTTCAGAGCTACAGTCAGGTGATGCTGGTGGTGGTAGTGGGATGGTAGACCAAGTCTCCAGGCCCTCCGACAACTGCAGCAGCTTCATATGTACATTCAGATGAAATGGACAGAGTTCTCAGCAGGTTGAATGATTGCGCATGATGTATGTATGGGGAACTTAAGGAGGTACATATCTCAAAAAATTTTTTAGGCAGAGCTTTATTCACACTCACTGTCTCAAGTTAGAGTATTTAAAGGGCATGCACAGCTGGTATAAAGCTGGTAAACACAGAATCCCCTATACAATGCTGTCCGCTGTATAATATAATACCTCTCTCTTCAATAGTGAGGCCGGATGAAAGAGAGGTCGGTACGATTTTTCAACAGCCAGGCACTTTGCAATGGGAGGCTCCTACATACAGCAAGACTATTACATAATGATGATGTAATGATTGTACAACTGACGGAGGTGAGGGTGGGGTCCAGGGAGTAGTGGGCACAGAACAGTGCACACAAAGACACCACGTGGTTCGCTAGAGGCTTTGATAGAGAGTAGAAATCCACCTGTAACCCAACAGACGTACATCAACAACTCGTCTCACTCATGCTAAAGATATGGAACTTTCAAGGCAGAATACTTTTGTGATTTAGTCAGTGGCAAACAATACTGTGCGAAGAAAACTTTGCAGATATCGCTACAAGTCGTCCTATAAATGTGTGAGCAAAACTTTCCCAGTTAACTCTGAACCTATGAACTTTGCATAAAACGTCCCCCGCCATACGGAACACAGTGGAGGAGGTGAGAAGTGGCGCTAGTACCTCTCCGTGGCTGATCCTGTCCCTCAGTCTTGGTCCCTCTGGCTGAACCAGCAGATCCAACAAACACTCCTTCAGGAACACCATTCATTTACACATGTGAATACATTATTATAGGTATAATAGCCAGGCTTCCCAGTGAATTGTGTGGAACGTAGATGGTCTCAATTATTATTTCAGTGCAGTTGTGGAGCGTTCCCACCCAAACAATTGGTTGTTATTATTAGAATCCCTTCATAGCCATAGAACATGTCAATAGGCATCGAAGCTTGGGAGAAAAGAGTCTCTAGCAGCTAGAGGTATAATTATGAGTTGTATACAGAATACGTTCTTGCAGTGATGAAACACACTCATGCGTACCAGTTTTGCAGGTCCAATTTCGTGGTGCAGTCTGTTGGGTGAGAGATGGTCGTGAAGTGTTGGACTTAGAATCTGTCACAACATAACATTTAGTAGACATTCACTTCCACTCTATTGTATAGTACCTCATCAAATGTAGTGTAGAGAGCTGTTGACTGAAAAGGAAATCAACATCATAATCGGAAACCATCGCAAATCAGTACATATAGAATCCCAAAACCCTGTCATGCACGTATGCTGGAAGACCATGTTCGTGAAAGTATTTCGCGTCTACGCAATTTGCGACATATTACGAAATGTTTACCTCAGCAGTGAGGACTCTGTGGGGGCAGTGGTTGACACAGGCAAACACCCTCCTCAGACCATGCTCGAGGGCAGGCAACAGCAGAACAAGACTGTGGTGGTACCTGGAGTCCAGCAGCAATAGAACGGACATCACATCTTATATCGGACCCTCTGAATATAGAAGGACACTCCTGTATTGATGCAGGCAGACACTCTCAAGGATACTTATATTTTCAAGGACAATTTGTAATTTATAACTTGTCCTGCTGCAATCACTCACAGAATTTAAACTTCAATATTACAGTGAAATGCGTAAGTTTTTCAATTCGTGCTCTGACTTTCCTAACAAATATTGAAGCTAAGCTCTAAAACCACAGAGACAGACAGACATTTGGTGTTTGAATGCGTCGAGTCCAGCCAGCCACAGAGGCAGCATGGAGGCTGGGACAAAGTATGAGTCCGCAAACAGTCTCTCTATGCATCCGATGTCACTGTCACACACATCTTGAGGAGGAGGAGGGGGAGTAAGGGAGGGGTTAATTAATGTTATAGACATTAATTAAGGGATAGGTGCAGCGAGTTAATGTTGCTTTTCCACCCTCCAGCCATAGTCAAAGTATTATGGATAGTGACATCATCGCATGCCTACAATAAATCCTTATTAAGGGCCACACAGACCACCTGCCCTCTCTGTGCATGCACGTAAGCCGAGGGTAAATTGGTCATGTATAGTAAACATGTATGGATTGAACCTGGGAAAGTGCCAGTCATGATGAACTCCTCTCTCTGCAGTGAGACGGGTGGTCTGTGGACCACCACTACCGAGGCCAGCCCCGCCCCCAGACTAGCTGCCATCGCCAGCAGTAGACACATGTAGCTGCACATACACAAGATGGAGGATTCGGATTCGGGATAGATTAGAGACTTCAGGTCTCACTTTGAGCTGATTTCGCCCGGAGAGGGAAACCCGTGCCAGAATATGTTTCTGAGATTGAGTCCTGACGGAGGGCCTATGAGACAGCGGAGGCAGCACATCTGTAGATTACGACGAATGACACAAATTTCCTGGTTCGCAAGTCGTACGGCAGTTTTCCCAAAGATGTCCTCCAGTTGAGGTGCGTTGAGGAGATCTCTCAGTAGAGATGGACACTGTGATGCTGCATCATGAGAGAACACTCGTTCACGGCCGACGGGCCGCTATAAAGATGTTCCATACCTCCCGAAACTGACAGATATACCTGTGAAACGAAAACTCTTAGTAGATGCTCGAATTCAGATACTGCACTGTGGGAAACTGAGGAAGAAGAAAACCCTGAGGTCCAGAGCCATCTGTAAACGTTTGAGCTGGGAATACTTGCAGGTTGGGACCATTTTTCTAGCATTCAGAAAAAGTTGTCTCTCTGACGTTCTCAAAGCATTCGCAAAAGTTCTGACCTTCTCAGCCAAAAAAAACTAATTCCTTGCCACGTGTGAGTGTAGTAATGGTGTATACATGTAGTGTATGTGTGTGTGCGTAAGACTCACGTCTCCCAGTGCCCTCTCGAGGCCAGCAGAGCAGAGGAGGAGACAGAGACGATGGGCAAACACAGGTCGAGGGATGTCAAGATGGTGGGCTAACTGTGTTCCAGAGCCAGAAACATCGCAGTCTGAGTCTGAACCTTGCCACAACTGAATACACTCTTCAAACAACTACGGGAAAATTGAACGTTGCAAAGCTCCTTAATAGAGTGGAACCCCTGCTAATCTTAACAGAAAACAGATTCCTACATGTTGTGTCCTTATTTCAATGAGGTCCTATAATATAAGGGAACTTTCGCTGCTAATGGTTATTACACTCAACCAAGGTATGTGTTCTCTTGGGTTTTTTGTTCAATGAGTTTCCTCGCTGTATAACTTCTTTTGACCTTCGCACACATTCGAAACTCTGTGCTACAGCTCCATCCAATTGACGTAACCTGTTGTTTCCAGTCCAGGTGAATAGCCCGCTCCACAGGGTGAGGAGATGAGGAGAAGACCTCACCGCATCAGACACGTGTCTCGCCAGAACTGCACACTTTACCGCTCCCTTGGCATAGTCACTCCGCTCACAAACAACATCTGTAGAATATATTGACACATTACCATTTCTCGTAGTGTGTTTGTGCAGACTAGGCTGAGCTGATGCCAGCAAGAAGGCGGCGAAGATTGATTTAAAGTGACTACCGAGTTTTAGAAATTGTTTACAGAATTGCTAAATATTGGTTAACGGGTATATATATATACCATTTACAAGGAAGGTTTCCACTGTTGTCCAGTCCAGAGTGGCATCAGGTCTCAGTAGAGGCCCACGGGAGAGGATCAACAGTAGCTGACTCCACCACTGACTCCACCACTAGTCTGTGGACCGTTGGAGACAGAGAGGTGCAGGTATGGCGGCCCAGCCACCTCAGACAATCGTCTGCTCTCTGGACGTGCACCCACAGTGGCTCTCTCGACCCCCCAGCCAGCTGGAACACATCATCTTTTGAATCGCGCATGTTTTCAGCGGTAGCGACTGAGATTCTTTTCACGTTTAGTTCTAATTCCTCTGTCTCTTGCTCCTGGACTGCTGTGGGCCACTGTCGAGGGTCGATTGGTGGGGGTTTTGTGCGCCCAATGTGCTCCCTACAGCTGAACAGCACGCTCTCCGGCAGTGCCTGCAGAAATTTCCCCAGCCAGAAGGACCTAGTCGCCTGTAATGACGGCTCTCTCTCTGCCTGGTGAAGGTACAGGCCCCACAGTTGAGGCCCCCCTTCTCCTTCCTCTCCTTCATCCATTTCCTCCTCCTGTAAGGAAACGTGACGTCATAGGAACTACAACGCGCGTGCGCATGAATTTACCGCGCGCGTGTGGATTTTAGCTCTACTGTAGTACTACACGCACGAAAAGCAGTGCATCCGCTCCAGCCCTTGCTTCGCTCCCTGCAGAGCCCGTAGTAACAGCAGACAGGTGACAGAATGGTGAGTCTTACGCGACCCGCAAATCGCGCTGTATGTTTGGGTCGCGCTGATGAAAGGACGACTGGCACTACCGCTCAACTGCCACCGAGTTGCATGCAACTTGAGCACATGTGGTGCATGTGTGACGATAATGTAGCATCGGCCTTGGGCTCGTAAGTTCACAAATGAGGCCATCTAATCATGACTGCAAGAAAGAAACAGTAATGTAAAAGGAGGGAGAAGGGACAGCAGGAGTACATACGGTGTGGTAATGCTGCTATTCAACCCTACCTACCTCAGGCTACTCCACTGAAGGTGTGCGTGACAGGAGCCGCCGGGCAGATTGCCTACTCCCTCCTCTACCAGATCGGACATGGAGATGTGTTTGGTAAAGAACAGGTGGGTTTGCCTACTGTGCAACTGTACACAGCTGGTGCTTGCTACATAAGTTTATTTGGGGGGAAATTTTTTTTATTTGTTTGACCCGAGCGTGGTTGCATTCCTGAAAGTTGTTTTTTTTGTGTTACGAAGGCTCATCTCTCATCTTCTCTCATACTCTTCACCTCTCTCTCTCCCTTCTTCCGTCCCCTCTCACTGCTAGCCTCTGATCCTGACGCTCCTGGACATAACTCCGATGATGAATGCCCTCCACGGAGTTGTGATGGAGCTACATGACTGTGCCATGACCCTCGTCAAAGGTCAGACACACTCCAACACAGCTTCATTCCCAGGCTCCCCTTAGAATATTTTAACTCTTTAATACGCCGGGGGATGTAACTCTACCCTACGCACATTCTCTCTCCCGCCCACGTTTGCAGAGATTGTACCGACGGACAGTGAGGAGGAGGCGTTCAGGGACATCGACGTGGCGTTCCTGGTCGGCTCCATGCCTCGCAGGGAGGGGATGCTGCGCAAGGACCTCCTCACTGCCAACGCAAAGATCTTCCGCTCACAGGGCCTGTCGCTTGACAAGTTTGCCAAGAAGACGGTCAAGGTTAGGGAGAGATGTGCTGTGTTGTCTCTCACAATGGTGGGCGTTCACAGGGTATTTTTCGCGTCATATTCACACATTATTTTTGTGATGTCTTAAATGAGGAAACAACTTTAGATGGAGTGGTAAAATAATAATGTGGCACTTTGAGAACTCTCTATTGTTTCTCTATTGTTTCTCAATGGTGTATATAGCACTATAGGTTATGCACCACATCAACTTGTATCAGGAGACTCATGATTATCAGAGTGTGGAGAGGTATGTATGGTGATAAGGTGCACCCTGCTGTCTGCAGTGTAAGTGTGCCATCTCCATATTTAGGTATATCCTCAAAGATACCCTTATTATGGCCACCTCCCTAATTAACCCTCAGTGGGGTGGGTATTCACAGTTGGTCTGTGGGGGGTTAAAGTGCACTTGTCTGAATGCACCGTATTGCCACACGTTTCATAGATCATAGTTTTTGACCTATGTACACATGCCCGTGGGCAATGGTGGATTGATGAACCGCGTAATAGCCCTGTACTACACGGCCAATCATAGGGTAATTTATACACGTGTGTATTGGTACACAGACTCACACAAAAATAAAGTTTCACGCTTTAGTCGTTTCATTGAACGAAAACGGGGTTTATATTACCCGTTAACCTGAGTATACAACATGTTTGATCTTTGCCACTGGTATACTTTTATGCACAAAAAATACGTGTATATACATATATTAACCCCTCCCTCTGCCTCTGGTAAATGTATATATACACAGGTGGTGGTGGTGGGTAACCCAGCCAACACCAATGCCATGATCTGCTCGCACTTTGCCCCGTCCATCCCCAAGGAGAACTTCACTGCCCTCACTCGCCTCGACCACAACAGAGCCAAGGCACAGGTCAGTGTATTAGGCTGGTTCACAATTATTTATGGAGGCCATTGCACGTGTCAACGTCATGTTGTCATTACCAATGCAGTATACTTCTCCACCCTTCCCACAACACCTTTTTGCCCTACAACTTGGCACACATCTAATCCAATGTACCCAGTGGGTCAAGCTACCGGAAGTGTTTTCGAGCCTTACTTTTAGCGAAACATTAATTTGTGGACAGCACCATTTTGTTTGTGTGCAGTAACGTTAACATTGTTAAAGTAAAGTGGACGTGGGATTTTTTAATGTACGCTCGATCCATTTTTGGGACGTCCCAGATTGCAACCCGTATTGGAGTCAGGAGTGACGCGGTGAAGAATGTCGTGATATGGGGCAACCACTCGTCCACCCAGTTTCCCGATGTGAGCCACGCCACGGTGGAAGTGGAGGGGAAAACCCTGCCCGTTTACGAGGCCGTCAAGGACGATGCTTGGATCGAGGGAGATTTCATAACCGTAAGTGGGGGGAATAGGAGACACAGTGGTGTTGTGTTTTGAAGGACTGGGCATACTAATTATGACCATCAGTATAGTGGTAATTTTGTGTTTATACCTAAGTTTCACTCAAGTTTGATGACTTGCATGCACAAGCTGCATGTAGGATTATGTAGGAACACTTATTCCAAATACTTCACTATATATTCGGTACCGTTATAGCAGTAGCCAATGGGTTTTCTACAACTCTGTGACTGCAGACGGTCCAGGGACGTGGGGCTGCTGTGCTCAAGGCCCGCAAACTGTCCAGTGCTATGTCTGCATCCAAGGCAGTGTGCGACCACGTCCGAGACTGGTGGTTCGGAGCACCACAGGTAATAAATATCCACACACCTGCCTCTTTATTGTCTACACCGTTTTTGTAGTACATCACCTTGCTGTTGTCCACTTGTCTGTATTTTGCACGCTCACTGAGCATTTCCACAGTACATTAATTCGGCCACACTTTGTGCAAGTATAAATTGTGCACTCTCCTTTTATATGTGCGAACCATATGACTTGACATAATGTATATACACACATTGTAACCGTTGTTGGCATTCAAAATGAATTCTGCCTTCTCTATCCCACACACACACACTATACTCTGTGACAGGACGAGTGGGTTTCCATGGCAGTGATGTCGGACGGCTCCTACGGGATGCCAGAGGGTGTGGTCTACTCGTTCCCAGTCCGCGTATCCGCTGACTGCAAATGGGCCATCGTGAAGGACCTGCCCATCTCTGACTTTGCCCGGGAGAAGATGGAGAAGACGGCCAAGGAGCTGGAAGAGGAGAAGAAGACAGCACTGGAGTTTCTGGCCTCCAACTCCTCCTGACTAGGACCCCGTGTTCGACGTCACACAACCAGCAAACTGTGATACCTATACTTGCCGTGTGTATATATAGTGGTGTCCTTTTGCAGGTGTGGCGTCCGATCGTTGACACTTCTGTTTAGGCACTTAGTAACAAATTGTATTGCAAATCTAGGAGTTTTTGCCAGCAAGTCAAAATAAAATTCGTGAAATTCGTAAGAGAATGCAGAACACAGAAGAGCAAAATCCATTATTTTGACCCCACAAAACCTGTATATACATCATAATCTCTAATACAGTACTATGTACACACACATCACATCCTAAACACTCCAAAGTGTGTGTCAGGTAGAGGAGCGTTGAGGGCTGCACTGAGACTCATGGCCAGAACACGTCTGGTGTCTGCCGGATCTATCACCCCGTCGTCCCACAGTCGGGCGCTCGAGAAATAGGGGTGACCCTCCCGATCGTACATGTCTACTATCGGCTGCTTCATTCTTGCTTCCATCTCCGGCGTGACCTCCTGACCTTTCTTCCTCATCTTGTGTATGGCGATGGAGGTGAGAACAAACGCAGCCTGCTCCCCTCCCATCACCGATATGCGGGCGTTGGGCCACATGTACAAGAAACGGGGACTGTACGCACGGCCGCACATCCCGTAGTTCCCAGCGCCGAAGCTCCCGCCGATAATGACTGTGAATTTCGGTACCTGTGCGCATGCGACAGCCATCACCATCTTGGCCCCGTTCTTGGCAATCCCGCCGCGCTCTGCCTCCCCTCCCACCACAAACCCCGTCGTATTCTGCAGGAAGACGAGCGGGATCTTTCTCTGGCAGCAGAGCTCGATAAGTGGGTCCCCTTCACGGCAGACGGCGAGTCCAGGATCCCGTTGTTGGCCACTATCCCGATGGGGTAGCCGTGGAGCCGTGCAAACCCAGTCACCAGAGCCGGTCCGTAAAGAGCCTTGAATTCTGAGAACCGACTCCCGTCCACCAGTCTAGCAATGACCTCTTTTACATTGTACCCCTTTCTCAGATTGGATGGGACCACCCCGTAGAGGTCTTCCGGTGGGTACAGAGGATCTTCCGGTTTCTCGATCGTGACCTGTGGCTCTTTCTTGTAGTTGAGGCTCCGAATACACCTCCTGGCCAGGTAGAGTGCGTGTGGATCATCTTGGGCATAGTGGTCCGATACACCAGATATCTTACAGTGGACGTCTGCTCCGCCCAGGTCCTCCGCCGATATGACCTCATTGGTTGCTGATTTGACCAGTGGAGGGCCCTGCCAGGAAGATGGTTCCCCTGTTTCCGACAATGATGCTCTCGTCTGCCATTGCAGGGACGTAGGCCCCGCCGGCGGTGCAGGATCCCAGGACCACTGCCACCTGAGGAATGCCGAGCGAAGACATGGTCGCCTGGTTGTAGAAGATCCGGCCAAAGTGATCCCTGTCCGGAAACACGTCCTTCTGACGGCGGAGCATGGCACCGCCAGAGTCCACGAGGTAGATGCAAGGGAGGCGGTTCTCGCGCGCGATCTCCTGCGCTCGGATGTGTTTCTTGACGGTGATGGGGTAGTAGGTCCCCGCCGTGACCGTGGCGTCGTTTGCCACGACCATGCACTCGACTCCAGAGACTCTCCCAACACCCGTTACGATGCCTCCGGCCGCAACGTGTACGGGTTGCCCGGAATCGTCTTCGTAAAGCTCGTGTCCGGCTAGCTGAGACAGCTCGAGGAACGGGGAGCCTGGGTCCAGCAGGAGGTTAATGCGCTCTCTAACGAGGAGCTTCCCCTGGCTCAAGTGGCGTTCTCGATCCCGCTCGCTGCCTCCGGCCTCGTTTGTCTTCACCATGTGGCGCAGGTCCTGCACGAGTCGCTTCATCTCCTCGGTGTTACGTCTGACTTTGTCGTTCGGCTGCAGGGGGGTGCCGATCTGATCCGCCCGCTCTTCCCCGTGGTACGCCCGACAGCATACTCGCGCCCAGGATCCACCGAAGGGCCACCTGCGAGCTAGACGAGCAGCTCGTAGCATGGTTTCTTCCCCGCTGCAGTTTTTCCCAGGCGATAAATTTCGTACGAAACGGGTTAAACTGTTCCCCTCGTCCTGTTACGTCACCAGATACGATAAATTACTATAGTATCCTAGAGTGCGCGGAAAAGTACGGAAATAAACGGAGTCGATAAATTGGAAATACGGCAGAGAACCCGCAACAAGATGGAGCGAGGCTTGTGTATATCGTTGTTACTGCAAGCTAGAAGAATGCCAGGGCGGGCTGCTAGGCTCCAACCCTTCACGCAATCTAAACTGCTCACACGCCATTTCCAATCTCAGCACGAGCGTGTACCCGCACACGTAAGGACATGGCCGAGTGCAGCTGGGCCGGGCAGTGAGTTTTGCAGGCCGTCTCCTGGCCTACTTCGCTACCGCCGGGTTGCGCCGACCGGCTACCTATACTCCACGAAAGCCATTTTGTAATTTGGTCTGGCCACCGACCGGGCGGGTGATTTCCGCCCCTCACTACTAGCGTGTTCCGAGTCGGGAAACGGGGGAGACGGGCGAGCCTGGCGTGCTTGACTTGGGCCCTGGAGGGTAGAAGGACCTCAGGCGGTTGAAGGCCCGGCAATTGGCGACGGTGGCTCGAGTCGACCGAAGATTCGGACGTGAGTCGAAGCGGAGGACTAGGCGACTCTCACTCACATAGAGACAACGGTCCTATAAACTGCACTAGGTAATGAACTGCTCATGTAATTGCCTGTGCCTGTATTGCCCATGGGCTGTATTTTGAGGCTGATGTGTCTGTATGAACTTCACTCTTCACTGCCTCACACACAGGTTACTTGCTCCCCCTGCCACCACACATACAGTGAGGACGAGAGGCATGGCAGTTGCCACTGGCGGTGGCAACTTACAGACAGCTGCCCTGCCGCTCTACGTCCAGAGATTGGGGCAACTCCTCAACATATCGCCGTTATTGGACCACATTGAGAAGGTTTTTGCCGGCTCAGATGACGAAAACTTCAAGAGGTGCGTTGTGGTTCATGTGCTGCATTCCCTACATGTGTTGGCCTCCTGACGGAAGATTATTACAGGGTGAACGGTACTCCCGGGTGTCCTATAGGGACTATTAGGAGTTGGGACTGAAGCGTGGGCCCCTGTGTTTAGTGACAGTTTTGGATGCAAGATTTGTTTTCGTTTTTTTGTGGAGAAACTTGTTTGGGGAAAGATGGAGAACTTAAGATCTGAGCTAGCGGTGGCTAAGGTGGCATTGGTGAGATTGTGTGCTGGCTTTGGTGTCATGTATGTGTTGCACCTGTTGCAGTAAACAAGACTACTACCAACTAATGCTTCAGAGTGGAGCTGTGCCCACCACTGAACACTCACTCACTCACTGACCTTTAGCAGGCATTAGAAACAAGCTCACTGGCACAAATGCACAAAGACACACACAACACACACACAACACTCGTGGTTATTGTCCACACTTTCAGAATGCAGCTGGCACTTTGTGAAAGAAGGGAGAGAACCCTTTTCTCTTTGTATGCCTACACATACATAGGAGATAGAACTTGAGCCCCTTCCATTGATCTGTACATCAACCTTCTTCTCTACTGTAATGCTCTATAGTACAGTTACACCTGTGATCATCTGGGGATTTCCTTGTGTAGAGCATAGAGGTGTGTGTACTGTATATATTACTGCCCCATTTGTCTGCCTATAGCCAGTGTGTTTTGTGCCTTGTCCTGCCAACCTACCTCCCTACAGCCAGAGGCTCCTGGCTCTCTGTAGAGGAATAGTATCTGTGTGTGCCCTTGCGACACAGCGCTGAGTGTAAACCTTAAAAAAATTTACTCTGACCACCGACAATCCCCCCTCTACTCTCTCCCTGCACATGCCAGATGTTGGGGAAAGCCAGGCAGTGATGTTCAGCAGCTGTGGCAAGAGCGCTCAGCTGCACTGGATGCTCGCGTCTACAACTTCTCCCGTGTCACAGAAGAGCGAAAATGGGTCCAGGTGAGTTTCCTGATAGAAAGCCTGCCATGTCTCGTGGGTGGGGGATGTTGAACAG
>CASHTH010002350.1:0-54368 GCA_030341885.1 Geodia barretti | reverse complement strand
GAAGTGAGGAGAGCTGTGGGCCACAAGCATCCTAAGCATAGTAGATGGTTAAAGTGCAGTTTACCTCTCCATTGGCCAGGAGGGTGCTCATCCTCTCCAAGAAGGAAGAGTCGAGGACGTTGAAGTGAGAAGCTGTGGGCACAAAGCATCCCTAAGCATTAGTAGATGGTTAAAGTGCAGTTTACCTCTCCAGCCAGGCGTGCTCATCCTCTCCAAGAGCACACAGTGGACAAAAACTACCAAAACATCCAAAAACAAACACTAACTGAAAAATTCACTTTCGTACGAGGCAGAATACATTTTCTTATCAATCTATGGGCATTTGGATACCTCTCCATTAAAACTCTTACAGAAATGAGATCAGCGTTTCTAAGCCTAGGATGGATTTTAATATTCTTTTACATCAGAATGAATTTTTGGGATTTTTAAATAACTATCTGAAATCGCAATCACTTTTTCTCCTGTTTTTTTTAATCCTGCATTCTTAATAATGGAGTCAAGCTGTAGAAGCATGTATGTATGTAATTATGCGCAAGATACACATTTTATCTTACCTCTGGGGAGTTCTTGGTATCTTCTAGAATAATCTTTAATAATCTATTTATAGCTTGAACTGCGTATGCTGCAACAATGACAGAGTGTGTATACAACTTGAGGAATTGAAGAGAGCCCACCACTTGAGTCCTCCCCCTCTTCTTCTTCTTCCTCTTCTCGCTTCCTAATTGGTGATGGAGCATAAAACACATAGTCTAAAGGGTCATGGACATAAAACCAACAATACAACTATTTTACCTGTGGGACCGGGGGTAGGGGAGGTGGGGGAGTATGCTGGAGGTTTCGGGAGGCATGGGTAGTCTGTACTTCTAGAGTGATGCTGGGTGAACTTACGGCACTTCCTCCTCTTCCTCGTTCTGCTTTGTGTACATAGTGGGTTATGGACATTGAAATTAGTTACAAAAGGAAGGACTGTTATACCTGTGGGACAGGGGGTAGGGGAGGTGGGGGAGGTATGGGTGTGGAGGTTCTGTGGAGGGAGGGGTGTGAGTCTGCACTTCTAGAGTGATGCTGGGTGAACTTACGGCACTTCCTCTTCCTCTTCCGGGGGTGGTGGAGGTGGGGGAAGGAGGGGGGTGGGTAATCTGTGGAGGGAGGGTGTGAGTCTGTACTTCTAGAGTGATGCTGGGTGAACTTACGGGGCTTCTTCCTCTTCCTTCTCCAGAGTGAGGGAGAGAGGTAGTGGGGTGGAGGTAGGGGGGTAGATGATCTGTGGAGGCATGGGTTATGAATGGCTTTATTTATCCCCTTTCATTAACAGGTATGATTTTTCCACTTGTTTCACTCATTTTTGATTTGAGGCAAAGCCCCAATAAAAAAGAGATGTAGCTATATATGCATTCTGTGTACAGGCTCAAGTTCGGCCTTTGCCATTGTATTGTGCCCCACCACAGTATACACATACAACATGACATAGATAGGATGAGGAGGCTTGCCTTGGCCACGGTGGAGTGGAAGTCCAGCAGATCGTCTCCGAGAAAGGAGCTGAGGATCTCACGATGCCAGGAGTCATGCTTGAGGTTCACCTTCTGCTGGACTTTACCGTAGTGGATCTCCACCGGTCCAAACTGCTTCATCGTCTCTGTGGTGTCCACTGTCTTCCGAGACTTCCTGGAAATCAGAGAACACAAACATGCAACCAACACCAACAGCTCACGCTATACAGAGAGAGAAAGAAGAACACAGATAGAAAAGATGAATAAGACCTCATATGGACAACTCATGTCGCACTAGCAACACATAGCAGAAGGCATAATAAGTATTGTAAGACCTCATATGGACAACTCATGTCGCACTAGCAACACATAGCAGAAGGCATAATAAGTATTGTCTCCCGAAGAAAGGAAAACAGCGGCATATAGCGCAGTACACCGCATATAGAGACAAACAAGAATATGGTTTTCCTACTGCACAAATCTCTAACTTGATGTCCATGAGAAGTTTCTGCCACTTGGTGAGGTTGGACTCCAGTCTGCTATAGATGTTGGCTGGCACCATGTCCCACAGACTCTGATACTGCAGCCACACCTGTTAGGAGGGAGGAGGAGAGAGGAGATAGGAGCAGGGGGTCACTGAATCTCACAATGTTCCAAGCTTGCTCACAGGTACCTACTTCATATAACATTCACTGGTATCACGTTGGTACCTACCTTAGCACACTGCTACCTCTACATTCTAACACTGCACACTGACCTTCACGTACGACTGGACACTGCTCAGAAGCTCTTCAATGGCACCATATGCCCCCACCAGCGGCTCCGAGTCGTGTTCCATCAGTTTCCCCAGCAGAGAGTGGTAGGTGGCCTCTGTGGGACTCAGCTCCACCAGACCAACCTGAGTGGGGGAACAGGAAAGGAGAGAGAGATTTGCTAGAAAGAGAACAGCAAAAGGTGTGGGGAAAGCTGTATGGAGGCATGCTCTTTATGTGACTAAGGCCCCCAGCAGAAGAGTGAATCAATGGACCTGGTATCTGGAGCTCTGTATCCTGGGCAGGGCAGTGACGATGCTGATCCAGTTGTGGAGCTGTGCGATGAGGTCGCAGCGAACCATCTCGACTGGTGGCTGGAGGTGCATGATCTGGTTGGTGAAGAGGAGCTCGTGTTGAATGGCCTGCAGTCGTCAATACAAAGAATAGATATGAAAGTTTTTCCTACGAAAAACTAGTGCGTTCCCGAATTCTTGAAGTGTTTCCTTCAATTAGTATTGAGGAGGTTGACGTATTAAGTCTTGCCTGGAGTGCAGGTGTCCCGCCCAGTTTGTGTGGCAGCTGTGGAGTGGAGGTGGTGGTGTCCACTGCAGAGTCTCCAGTGACTCCTCTCAGACAGTCCTGCCAGGACCTGATGGCTATGGCCAGTCGCCGCATCAACCTTGCCTCCACCTGTAGAGAGACAGGGTGGGAGGGAGAGAGGTGAGGAAAGAGGAGAAAATTTCAGAATGTGATTCTAACTGGGTTATACATCCACATTACACATTCTCTCCAGACGGACATCAAGACATCTAAACCTCCTCGTGCACTGACTCACAACTACAGTACAACTGGTAAAACCTGTATCCCCAGCTCACCCACCCTGAAAAACCTGTTTGTCCAGCTGACCCACCCCCGACAATCATGTCACCAACCCCGGACAAACCTGTCTGTCCAGCTCAGCCACCCACTGTCTCAGGTTTGAGTAAGACCTCAGGTTGAGGTCGTCAATCACCTTCTGCAGCTTGTCCAGAACCTCCCTGAACTTGGGCTGTCTGTACTCGCATGTCTCCAGAGAGCCCACCAACTCATCTATCTGGTGACTGCACAGGAGAACCTCGTCAACCTGGTGGCGATGTAATGACGACATCATCAGTAATGAATAAGCGAGGTGTGGGACTCACCCCCTTCTGGAAGCTGAAGATGCACTCTGAGAAGTTCTGTACAAATCCCTCGAGTTTGTAGGACTCCCACAGGAGTTGGCAACCCTGGAAAGACAGACCATCTTTGACTGTTCCTTAGCCAGTATCAGACCCAATAACTCAATCGACCACAGAAGGTATTATGTATGTGCTGAGTGTATGTTACTGCACACACACCTCTCGGACAAGCTCCTGAATGTCAATTTTGAGGTGGGCCACAAGAGCAGATGTCTCCTTCTTGTCAGAGATCTGGGGACAAAGAAAGCCAGCTCACAACAGTCCATGTACAGCCAGCTAGTCTGCACATACACGACCTGGCTTATTTTTCCTACTGTATAAAATCTGCACATTTCACTGAGAACTTTTATGGATGGCCACACAAAATTTGCAAAAATATTCTCCCTTCAACAGCTGTTTTACTACTATATATTATATATACAAGGTGAGACACAGTTCAGAGGCAAACCTTGGTGCACATGAGTTCATACGTCCTGATGGACTCCATGAGAGAGACTGCATGAGGATAGAGCTGGTTGACCTGGTTGGCTTGGTTTACAATGGAGACCGGAACTCTGAAATTATCCCACTTGAAATTGAGCCACTTGAAATTTCGAACCTAAAACGAGAGAGAGAGAGAGAGAGAGGTGTGCCGCAGAGCGACAAGATAACGGAGTGTAGCAGAGAAGGGGGGGGAAGAGAAGAGAGAAAGAGAAAGAGGAGAAGAGAGATGAGGTATATACCGAAGACAAAGAATTTTCCGTGACTCAGATACACTTTTTCAACGGTTATTGCTCTAGAAGGGGAAGAAACAGACCTCCTTTGCAAGGGTGATAGTCTCGGGGGGGAAGTTGACTTGTAGTTTAAGAATGGTCCCGGTCCTCGTGCACTGACTGCCAATGTTGAAGATGTGTCCTTGCACGACCAGCTGCCTCGCCTCGACCTTCTTCTTCCAGTCGTCAAACAGCTGCTGCGTGTTCAGCTTCTTTCTGAAGGAGTGGCACACTTCTTTCAGCTTCTGGCCCTCCACGTAGTTCTCCCAATCTCTCCCCAGCACCGCCTCCACCCTCTGGAGGTACGTCTCCAACTGACAATCAATCTGGGAAGAGGAGAAAAACACTCACACAAACTCCAATATCGTGTGGGATACACAGCTGTGGCAAGTGAGAGTGACAAAGTCAGAAGGCTCATTTCGTGCATTCAAAACCTTCAGTGTTTACCTAGCACAGAGAAAATCATGCATACTCGTGCCAATAAAAAAAACACCCATGAACACTATACATCTACCGAGAGAGATGACGGCACACTGGATGCATTAGTATATACCTGTCTGGCCCATATGATTGCACTGGAGACTGGAGGGTAGTCGCGCTGGACACACATCTGGTAGGTCATCGTCTTGTTGTACTGCATCTGCGTTGTATAATGCAACCACACATTACGTCATTATGCATGGCAGGATAAATTCCAAATATAGCCCACCAAGGAAGATTCACATTCACACACACTATATAGTAGTGTGTCTCCAAACACCATGACAATATTGTACCTTGAACTTCTGGTGGAGCTTCTCAATATCGTCTTTCAGTCGTTGGGTAAGTTGTGCCTGGTACTCTCGGATGGCCCCGCGGATGCGAGTCCTCACAAAGAGGGCATTGTACCACGAGAAGATCCGGAACATTTCGTTGGTGGTCTTGGCCGTCCCGAGCTGGTCTCGCAGCCGTGCAGCGATCCTGGTCTCTACTCTGTCGATTCTCTCATCGTATCTTTTCAGAGCTGCCTCCCACGCGGCACTCCCCTCCGGAGACAGGTCGAGGCAGTCCACGACTTTGACGTTTTCGTATGCCAACTTGACTTCCCTCACGGCTGACTCCAGGGCACCTTCCCCACTCTGATGAGGGGAAGACGGAACACAGCATTGTATTGAATCATATTTACAACTGGGCACACAGACATACTTGAGCTGGCTGGTCTTTCTGCTGCTGAGACCTCAACACTCTTTCTAATTTCCAGTGCTGGAATCGGAAACTGCCAAAACACAAACAATAATGAAGTGAAAATGCAATACTCAAATGCATGGGAATAATGCAGTAAACTCGGTGTCATCACTGAATGTGCCAGAGTATTGTAAGTAGTTGCTAATCACGGAAAATAATTGCATTCTTCTTTCACTGAGCCAATTTTTAGTTCGATCTTTAGTAACATTTCTAAATTTAGCCCTCACATCACAATACAAGATTCACTGTGTAAGACCCACTCTCTAATTGTGTAGGTTCTTTTCTGGATCCTCTGGATGCCAGTGTCATCCCTCCAGAGGAACCTGATGTACCCTCTCCTTCTTTCCCGCAGCTGGTGGGTGAATTTGTCGTACTCTTTGCCCCATGTGTTGAATACCCCATTACAGTGCTCCATCACCTGCAGTCACACACACACACCAGGGGGGATTAGGGAATAAGGATGAGGAGCTATTGTAGGTCCATGCATTACACACTGCAAGCAATGGTTGGAGCTCTCTAGAGTCAAGCAAACCTACACCTAGTCGTCTAGCTATAACTGACCACTAGCTGACCAACTCTGTGCCATGACACTGAGCATGCACAAATATCACGGTTCAATGGTGCTCGTTTGTGTCTGTCCTACTAGTTCTTCATGTGTCGGGTGCCATGGGTTCTTTGTCTGTTGCATGGACCATTGAAATTGCTGTGGCACTACCTGAATCTTACACTACAAGTTCAATAGGAGAATAACAAGCTATTACGTCGGCCAACACAGTATATACATGTGTACCTGCTCAAACTCTTCATATGTCACCAGCATCAGCTTGTACGTTCCCAAGACCTGCAGAGAGAAAAGTGTACTCTTTCATGCACTTTGGGGAAGTTCAGAAGTACACACCTTTACAAGCTGTGTAGTGAGGTCTCTGGCAATGGCCTCCACCAGGTAGATGGCTCTCTGGGAAGGGTAAGAGGTGGTCCTGATCTTACGGAGGTGGGTGTACACGGCTGCCACGGCTAGTTTGATGGCCTCCAGTGTCTCCGCTGCCAGCAGCTCGTTGACCGGGAAAACCTTCATTAGTGGACTGTAATCGTTCACCTTGTCTTGCGCCTCTCTCAGACCTTTCAGGGAGATAAGTACATACATACTAAAATAATAGGTTAAAACCCTTATAGATGGTCAAACAAAGAGAAATTGAAGCCAGTACAATGAATAACAAACAAGGTTAGGGAATTCCTGCACATGTACGAAATTTCCGCCACATTCCACATACATTAGGATTGGGTTCTTTAAAAAATAGACAGTGTTTGCCATTGTAGGCCAAACTTATCCTGCCTCAGAAGCTCAGCCCGACACTAACCTGTGTCAGCTTCAAAGCTGACAATTGCAGGGAACCTCTTCCTGGCTTTGAGCACGTCGAAAATGAGCTGGACCTCGGGGCTGTGTCGGAGAGAGTGGATCTTGCTTAGTGTGTGCTCCAGGTTCATCCAGAAACTGATCTCCTGCAGCGCTGTGCCACTCGATGCATCTCTCTTCAGTCGAGTCACCTGGTGGGGGGTAATTGTGCATGTAGTACACTGTAAGGAAGTGCCTGAAGAGCTCTATGGCAGAAAATTGACAGAGGGGCTGCATATAATTAAGTCACCGTTAAAGAGCAGACAAAAACATAATTATGGCAACATTATGCACTCTGTTCAGTAGCCCGGTTCAAGCTACACGGAGCATTGCAGCATCAATCAAACACACAACCACAGCTACACACCTTCCATATCTCTTCCATCCACCGACTGACGTCCTCCTGGAGGCCATTCAGGAATGATGAGTCTGAAACGAGGGGGCCCAACTCTTCCACGGTCGGCTTCTTCCCAGCCTCTGCGGCCTTCTTGACGGTGGCGGAGATAGTGGAATGGATAGTGAGCGAGATCTCTGGGATGTCAATGTTCTGCTGGGGGTGGAGCAGACCGACTTTCATCTTCTTCTGTACCGACGACACCAGCACGTCTTCCTCACTGAAGGTGGACATGGTTACAAATCTGTATGTAGCTGCGGAAAGCTGTCGTCGTCATCGGCTGCAGGTGAGAAAGCGAAAAATTACGTGTGCATAGAAGAGAGACTGCAAAGTAGCACACAACAGGAGGAAAAGAACTTACCCACTGCCGAGCAGCCACATCGAAAAGTGAGCTAAAACGGCAGCACGGCGTATAAATAGGCACTTACTGCGCACGCGCACAACTGTTACCCTCGTGCGCATGTGCAATAATTGGGGAAGGGCTCGGCCGTTTTTTGCTGCTGGCTCGCCGAATTTTTTACCTCCAACAAACTATTTTTGCGAGCGAGTTCGAGGATTCAATATTTTGCGCGTGTTTTGCTCGTATTTAGAATCACGTAGAACATTACGGTATTTGCAGTGCCCATCCGCGGCCCCATACCTTTTCTTATGGGACATACAGCTAACTTTTGACTGATAAGGTTTCATAGTTCGTAATGAATACCACCAGAACAGGAATGTTGCGGGCATTCTAATGGTGTTAGCGTTTTTACAATTAGATGTTAAATAAAAAAGTTATGAATGTATTTTTGGATGGTTCATGTAGAAGGAGAAACAGATGTGAGTCAGATCGGTGACTTGTTGTAGGAATTATCTAGGAGCTGGAACACATTGAGAAATTGTCTCTATAAACACCAGGCTACAGGGGGAAGCTGAAAAGGGCACCCTTCACCCTGCTGTTATCCAAACTAGAGGCGGGCTAAGAAAGTGTGCCCGCCCTGAGCAACTCAATTAGCTGGCTAGGTAAACTGACAGGCAAGGCACACACTGACACAGGCTCCAGCTCAGTCAAGCAGCCGAGGTGGCTACCCACAGAGACGTAATTATAGTGCCACTACAATGGAAAAGTAAAGGCACAGATGTCTCTCTGCAGCGTCACGTTGCCTTGTACTGGCTTCTACATGTTATGGGTTGAAACATACTATACATGAGAAAGCAAGGGCTGGGGCCTAACAGTGGATGATTGTCTTTCACAAGACCACTATATACACACAACTGAACACCTGTTTTCTAACTTCACACCCGCAAAGACTCAGCCTCAGCTCTGCCCTCTTTTTGGGCGCATGCGCAAAAAGGAATGACCTCATTCAGCTTCAATCCCCGTTCCATCACATGGGAATCGGCCCGTACCGAAGTTAATGCGCATGATCAGCAGCGGATTTTGATTCACTAAGTGTCCGGATTAGTTTACTATAATTTTCAGATGCCAAGGTTGCAGGTATTTTTATATTGTCATAAGGAAAAAATCTCTTTTTTTTGAAGCACTAAACAAAAGCAGTGTTTTGGTGAGGTGAGTGTCATGGTTTGGAGGATGCTAGCTGCATGACGTGAGAAACGACTTCAGTCATGTCGGGCCGTGCGTCGACGTCGTGAGTCAGACATTTCTTCACCAGCCCAGCCACCTGGCCCCATGCAATGCTCTCAATGAGATACTGCAGAGAAACCTCCAGGACTGCCGTGCGAGTTGCCATCTCGACCACGAGAATCCCAAACAGGTAGACGTCGCGTTGTGTGGAGAATGTGCCGGCGTCCAATGGACTTATTCCAGACACTGTGCTTGTTTTTCTGAACTGGCTGATTCTCATCGGTCTGTCGGCTGCGTCCAGTGGAGAACCTGATCTCGAATGAGAGCTTGAGCGACGGACGACACGAGACTTGTACTCCTGCGAAGGGTGCTCTCTGCTGTGGGCAAACACATCCTCCATGCTGGTGGCTGGGGCCACAGCAGACGTCAGGAGGTGGTGGAAATACTTTGCCGTCATGTAGTCGCAGAGTTTAGCCTTCATGCGAGGGCCGCGGTCGGCCTCCAGTAGAACACCGGTGCTGGTCAGCTCTCCGTGGACCACAGGGTGAGGCTTCACCGAGTGCAGGTACTGAAGAGCCTTTGAGACTCCCTCTGCCACGTCGACGACCTGGTAGTAGGTGAGGGCACTCTTCTCCAGCACCGAGCGCAGGTTGCAGCTCATCAGCTCAGTGATGATGACGGGTTCACGGTCCAGGACAGCTCCCATGAAGGACACAAGGTTGGGGTGTCGCAGCTGAGCGGCCAGCTCCAGGCACTCGGTGAAGACCAGTCGATCTTTCTCTGACTGGATCCGTGTGTAGAGACAGCGAGCGGCAACCCTCGTCTCGTGGAAAATGGCGACCTTCACCACAGAGAACCTCCCTCGGCCGATCTCCTCGTACGTCATCTGGATCTCATCCGTCGCTTTCTGCCAGAACGGCCGCTTGACCTCTTCCTCCTTCTTCTCCACCACTTCCTCTGGTGTCGGGACACTTACAGACCCCCTGACCTTCCTCTGCTGAGTCGCCCCGCCCAGAGCCGACATCTTCTTTATCATGGTTTTCATGAGGCTCTCTGCCCGCTGGGCACGGAAACTTGTGAGGAGGACTGTTTCTTGAAGTCGTCTCACCGGGTCTCCGAGACCCTTTCTGGTGACGGTGTCCACGACGATCCATCTGTCTTCACCGTCTCCAGAGAACTGGCCCTGCAGACTCGGGATCTTCCCTGCCAACAGAATGCAACATTGGATACCAACTGTATTCGGAAACATTTGAGTGATAGATCTCTCGTGAATGAACTGCACACTTTTGTGGAAAGACCTTTGCACATAATGCATGTTCAATTGGTCCCTACCACAAACATTGGGAGAATTGTCCCCTCAATAATGCAGTGGGAATGTTTTGAAGAAGAAATATTATCTTGTTGAACACTCTCACGTGCTGAATCTCCACTACCCACATATTCTTTACTCCTCAAAAGCAGTATATACCCCTAATGGCAGTGTACATGTGTCTTGCCTACCCATCTCCATGAGGACAGTGTCAGCCATCTTGGGCCAGGAGCCTGTGGTGTGGCTCTCTGGAGCTCCAGGACAGCCTCCGAATGTCAGGAGCTGTCTCATTCTGGAACTGGACTGGGACACCAACGTGGTATGCCAGAACCGACAACCCATCTCCTTGCCCCCCATTATCTGAGGAGAGTCACAGTCCATTTATACACCATGCATACTAGAGCATAGTTCAGTTATACACCATGCATACTAGAGCATAGTTTTATACACCATGCATACTAGAGCATAGTTTTAGACAAATTGGTGGGGTTTCCCCTAACATATTGGGAGTGAAATTCAATCTCGTGAGATTACTCATCCGACCACCCTACAATAGTCAGTTAACCTGTTTCCATAATCCAGAGTTGATATCCAGTAGCCACATGTCATTGGTAGCCTGATCTGTGGCGTCCCAGCCTCCGGTAACGAGCATCAGGGGACGGGGAGCTCCTTCAATTACACAGGCTGAGTGGCCGTCTCTGGCAGAGGGGTGGGAGAGGAGGGAGGGGTTTCGCTGAGAGGGAGACGACACTGTTTCAGACTCTCCTGACAGTTTGGTCCAGACCTGCACAGGCAGCAACACACACATGGCTCTAGCCATAGTAGTACACCATCTATAGTATTAGAACCAGCCCTTGTGCTTCACCAAATGAGGTCTGAAGGCAAACCAAACAACACCCAGGACAACTCTATTCCAAGAAAACTTAGCACAGTTTTACCTGAGAGCTGAGGTTACTAAAGACTGACCCAAGTCTCCATGTCCAGGAGGAATGTGTCGTAAGTGATGCCAGTGGGAGGCTGGTAGCCTCCAAACACCACCGCCTTCTTCTTGTCGGGGGAGGTGAAACTGAAGTCAACACTGGGAGGAGGGAGACTGCCCGATGTGGGCTGAGAACTCCACATTCCTGGGGCAGAGGGAATTTGCCTGGAGTGCACCACTTACTCTATGTTACACTTACTGGTGTCCAGGTCAAAGACCTTCACTTCATTAGTCCACCCCTTCACATCCTCTTGGCTCCTCTTGTAGACAGAGATGGTTGTATTGCACTCTTCAATGTCTTCCTTCTCTTCTTCCTCTTCCTCTTTCTCACCTCCTCCCGTTTGCTCCACATTAGCCGGCTGTTCCAGTTCCGCTGGCTGGGACACTGCTGTGCTGGTCTCTGCAGCTACTCTCTCCCCTGTTTCGTCCACCGACGTTCCTCCCTCACTCTCTCCAGTCGCAGTGCCGGTTGCTTCGTCAGGCAGTCTGAACGAGACTGCTGGCAATTTTATGACGACGGCCTTCTGGCTCTTATCACTCACATGTTCGTTCACAACGTCTATTATTTTGACATTGGCATCTTTTGTCGTCTTTGCCTCCCCTTCCGCATGAACCACTGTTCCACTGTCTTCACCACACCCTTCACTCCCGCGATCCTTCTCCCTCTCTCCCTCTTCCTTTCCATCTTCTCCTCCCTCACTGCCTGCATCCACTTCTTCACCCTCTTTGTTCTTCGTTTCTTCATCTTTACCTCCTTCCATCCCTCCTATGCTCTCTGCCCGCTCCCTCTCTTCAATTTCTGCCATCACCGACTCAACCAGTCCATTCTCTGTGACATCTCCTCCATTCAAAGAACTCTTTTCTTTGGTATTGTCGTCGTCACCGTTTTCTCTGCTCTTTTCCTCCGCTTCGTTGACGTTATCCTTTTCTTCTTTGCCGGGATCTCTTAGTTTTTGTTCAGTTTTGCTGTCTTCTTTTGTGCTGCTTTCAACTTTTTCTTCTTTTGTGCTGTCTTTAGCGTTTTGTTCTGTCATATTGTTTGTTCCGTTGTCTTCAACTTTTTGTTGCATTTCATCATCCGTGGCTTTCAGCTCTTCTCCTCCATTTTCTACTGGTTCAGACTCATCCTGTTCAGCTGGCTTCGCCACCTCATCTTCCACCGTGACTAGAGAGTATCTCTCGTCCACTTTTGCCTTTGCCTTCTTCTTCTCCTTCTTCTCCTTTATCGCTCCGTACCCACCAAACAACGCCAGTTTCCGGTTCCCACAGGCAACGAGGCCACACCCACTAATTTCAGTAGGAGCTCTGCCAGGGTTCTCAGCTTTAACCTCTGCCCATTCAAAGGTGGAGAGGTTGAGTTGGAAGAGAGAATTGTGTGCCTTTTGTCCATCCCAACCTCCATACACATACACAGTGTTGCCTGGAGTGGTGATATGGTATCAGTTAACGAATACAATACGAATGTATGGCTAACAACGCGTGCTAACATGGAGGTGGATAGAGTCAATGCTGGAAATGAACCTTGAAGAGTGTAGGCTGAATTGTAGAGTCCTTTGGGAGGAGTTCCTCTGGTTGTCTTGGTGACCCAGGTCTCTGTGCGGCAGTCAAACACCTCCACTGAAGAGGCCAGCTGTGACAGAGACAGATAGACAGACAGACAGACAGACAGGGGGGAGCAGTAATAAGAGGGAGCTTTTGCTAGATTTTGAATGGGAGATACAGTGTGGAGCAGAACATATTTACTATGGACACTTGATTGTGAAAATGAAAGTTATTCACACTATGTCAATTTATGCCATGATTAGGGGGAGTAGATGTATTAGAAAGAGAAGGGTTGTGGCTGGAGGACAGTGCCAACTATGACATACCAACACTAGCTCACATATCACCAGCCAAACACTATAATCACCATGCAGATGAGTGTGCCAACTACCTCATTGAAACACTAGCTGAAATAAACAGGAAAAACACTTCCCACCAACAGGATGACTCCCAAACATAACTTCATGGTGGGCCAAATGAAATTCATAAACCCTCAAGCCCAATTGAACTGCTCTGTAGGAAGCAAAATGCTGTATACACTTGGGGGCTGCCTCAATTTTAATCATAGCACGAGGTATTTACCCACATTTCTCTGTGATAGCCATAGCTGCTTGTGCCCACGGTATCAATGTACGAGTACATACACAACTACTGAATCCCATTACCCAAATATTTGGTTACTATGCTATTAACAGCTCACTCGCTTTCACCACCCCCTCCCATACCTACCAACCTGCAGATAAGCCTTTGCTTGAGAATTATCAAGCAAAAAAAAGCTGGATGGTTGGTAGGTATGCCCTGCCTTCATTAGTGAGTCCTCATCACAATCTGAGTCAAAACACACCTTTCTCTGTTGAGACTCTGAGAAATCCTTGGTCCGTCCTCCCCACATGTACACCTTGCCTTGCAGAGAGACAGACACATGGCCCCAGCGAGACAGGGGCTCGTAGCCTCCTGCCACACCCTCTGCATCCATCACTGACTGTAGGGGAATAACAGTTTATCTTCCTTATTTAGATGTCTGGACGTGTCGTCAACAGTATCAATGCTAGACACTGAAAACTGAGCTCTAATGTGATTACTCTGTACTAGAACATTCGCTGTCAATGCCATTCAAAATGCTAAGTCGCCACTATGCCGCTAAGTCTCATGCAGCCAGGGGAGCGCGGCGGCTTATGGCGATTGCACACGGTTAGCTATATCGTGCAAAAAGTCAGTGATAAACCTTGTGCTTACCTCTAGCAAAGCAGAGGCCACAGAACGGCTCCGCAAACTAACTGGGCGTTTTGCAGTGCGTCCTCCGCGTATAACGTAACGTACGCGTCTAGCCCCGCCCCCTAGATCACGTGAATTCACGTGATAGTCGGCTGACGAAAAAAGTAGACCGGATGAAATGGGCGGGGTAAATCCAGCACACGCCCACTTTGTTTTCATTTTTCAGGTGTGGGGTTGTGCAAATCTACTAGGCCTGGTAAAATCAGCCGAAGATCAGTACCTGTTCGGTTTGTCGGCTGTTGGAGACGGCGCTAGTTACTAGTCTACAGTTTGGTAAGTTCACAAACTGCACTGACGCTGCAAGACTCGCGGTGTCATTGTTGCCTTCTGCATGCTTCCGCCACAGCTGATCGGTTTACCGTCCCCGTATGCAAATGTAGGAGCGAGTGTAGTATGTGTGAATCTACATGCGCAACCTTTTCCGCAGGAGAAAACCGAGACCCACACCGTGGACGCCGTGACGGGATAACGACGCACAAAAACGTCACCCGAGGCAACATGAAGCGCTCTAGCTCGGTCCCCGAGATGACCCTCGGCCCTTCCTCCTCATCCTCCTCCTCTTCTACCACCGTGGGCTTTTCTCCAGGCGCGGCGAGCCTCAAATCTCGGCGAGGCATTTCGAGCAGTCAGATTTCCTTGCCTGGTGATCTTGCCAGACCTTCTCCACTCTCCTCTTGTACCATGGACACTTCCACTGCCTGGAGAGCTGTGAGTGTGTGTGTGTGAACTGGGTCAGGCTGGCAAGTTGTCCTGAGAGGATTGGTGTATTTCCCTTCTATTCCGGGGTTTTTCTCGCTCTCTCAGCAAGGAAATGAGGTTGCAGAGTGGGGGACTGACTCTGCTGTGTTTGGCTGGTCTGGGTTGATTTGTTGCATGTTTACACAGTCTCTGTAGGCATACAAACCACTGTGTGTGTATGTGAAGTGTCCTGTCCTATATCCCTCTCCTCTGAACCACAAAAACATTGCCAAGTCTGTATATTGCAATGTCATCTACTCTTTCACAAGGCATATTGAGTGTGTTGAAAACAGAGATGATGGCTGGAGTGAACAGCTAGTGACCCAGTTTGTCGTCCCGACACTGTTCCATGTCATGTTCTCTAGTTCGCAGCAGCCAGTTCCTATGTACAAGACACCCTTGTCCTGCCAGCCACCCAATTATACGATCCAATGTCTTTGCCCTGTTGAAATGTACTGTCATCATGTGCAGTGTACTTAACCGTAAAGCAGTATGTGTTGCATGGTGTGTGTATTTAGTCTTGGTAAGAGGTAAATAGAAACATAATTGCCTAATGGACGTTTTCACAGAGTGGGGTTCCAGGCTGTAGCTGGTGGTGTGTGTGCGTGTGCCAAGGGCCTGGGAAGGTGGTGCATGGTTTTGGTCACTTTTGAGGTAAATTATCACACGGTGGGACACTCCATCCCCTTATGAATAGCTGCAGGTTTCTCTTCACATTCTTCTTCCTCCCCAGCCTCACTGGCTCCTCCTTTTCATCCACTTCTGCCCACACCTCTCCATTGTGCTCTCTCATTTGCATTATCTAGAACTGTACATGTGTAGCTTTGGTGTTTTTCTCTCTATGCATAGTCCACCAATAACATAGAGTGGAGCAGGTTGCTAGGCCAATCGGCACATGAGCATGGCAGACACACTAGCAAATCCTTTGCTGAGGGCCTAAAGAACAGTTGGTATATACATACCACACTCAGGGGATGTGGTAGGTTAGTAAGCAGTGCTCTGAGGAAGCAGTGCCGTAACTATGACATGTATGTTTACATATGTAGCTAGTGGAGCAATGGATCAGTCAATGGGACTTGCCCTGCAAACCAGGCTTTGTCACAGCAAGTGATGTGACCTTCCTGGAAACACACACAGCTGATAGAGCAACATACAGTAGTGCCGTCACTACACAGTGTCTGGTCTAACTGGACACGTTGGCTGGGGGGTATCGACCCAGAACTTCCCAGACTTTAGGAAATGGCTTTTCATGAGTTTCCTCAGTTCTCGCTTGCCGGGCCGGGACCCTTGGCATTCCGTTGCCCTTATTTGTCAGTTGTAATTACATCTGACGAAGGCTGGCCTCATAGGCAGAACCTGAACAATAGTGTAAACCCCATTCCTGAAACCTCTCATTATCTAACTACCAATATATCAATTTGCTCTGATGTGATCAAATATTGAAGTAAAGGCTGGCAATGTGTTGGGGTGGCTGTGGCACTGATCCTCTAAACACTTTCAATGTCGCTGTGTCCAGTATCTATGGGCACCTAGAGCACTATATACTGCAGCAAAGACAGCTGTTACTTAGTCATTCTAGTGGCCCTGGTTCTGGGAATTTCTTCTGTCAAAGTTCCCCCCTCACTCACTCACACGCACACACACTCTCTCTCTCTTCTCAGCCGCCATTTTCTCCAATCCCTATGAGCAGACTCAACTCTCCAACCTCGAGACCACATCGAGTGGAGCAACTGAAGAAGGTATGGGAGCACCTCCCCCCCCTAGTCCTCAGTTCACAGAGTTATTATGTCTGTCTCCATAGGAGGAATGTATTGATGAGAGACAGTCAGAAAAGTTAGTGGATGCACCCACACTACCCAATATCACTGTACTGTATGCATACAGTACATGGTGCAAATTTGTCTCTGTGATTGGCTCAAATCCATAATGTGCATATAACAGTCTTTGATGTATTTGTACATTGTACAGCGTATAATTATACTACCAGTCTTCTTCCTTGGACACCAGCCTGTGTTCCTAGGTCTTTGGTGTTGGAGTGGTATGAGGTTTCATTTGTGTGTGTGTGTGTGTGTGTCTTGTGTAGAGAGGTGATGGACATCAACAACCTGAACCAGTCCTACGAAGAACTCACAGTGGTAAGAAAGTACCCCCCACCCCCTCATTATGACGGAGCAATTAGCTACTTTCACATGTGGTGCAGGATCCGGTGGACCAGATGGACCTGTGGCCTGCTAGATCCTCTCCCTCTCACCAACCATCTTTCCTCTCTCCCTCCTCTCCCCTGGCCAAGGTATATACCTCTCTCTCTTCCCTGCACTCACCCACTCTCGTTCATCGTCCGTGTAGCTGGGGAACTCCGCTCGCAGTCGCAGCCTCACTCCAACTAGTCCTCTACCCAACAGAACATACTGGTTGGCTACACTTCTGTATTACTGGCAAAAACTTAGACTTGAAATTTGATTTTGTGATTGTGTAGCTAATTGTACAGTACCTTGCTCAGTGTTTCAAGGAAACATTGTTCCCCACAGTCGTAGGAGCTGCAGTCCAGTTCTGAGACCAAGTCAGCTGTGGACAGGGCAGAAGAGAAAGAGAGAAGACACCTGTACGCTACCCTCCACCCTCTCTCTCTCTGTCATTTCTCTATCTACACACTGTCTCTAGATCTTGACGTTGAAATGGACACATCTCCCACTCACTGTCCGGCCAAGAGGTTCCAGCCAACTGCAGCTCACCGGGCCCACTCTCCCACTGTGTCCCCTACACTCACTCCTAACACTGGTATGACATACAATGCTGCATAGTCATCATAGTATATTCTGTGTGTTGTGTGGCAGATCATAGTATATTCTGTGTGTTGTGTGGCAGGTAATTCTCCACTTCACCATTCATCTCGCAAGTCTTCCAGTCAATCAGAGTCAACTCCCCTCTCGTCTCCCTCCAGTCTCCACCCACCTGCCTCCCTCTCCGCAAACCCTTTCGCTGCCAACTACGACAGCGGACACTCGGAGCACTGGACCAGCAGTGGGAGTGGCTCCAGTAGCGGAGGTCAGAGTCCACTCCTTGTCAGTAGCGGAGGGGGGAGAGAGAATGGCAGAAATGCTGACGAGGTTCGCCGACACGCCCTCTTCTCCGGGGCAACGGAAATGAAGAACAATCTTCATATTGAGACTACGGGTCTTCCTGATCAAAACCCCGATGCTCCTTCCCCACTCTCGCCAAAAGGTCTCCAGTTCCGATATCGCCCGTTCCTTCCTTCCGCCTCTCTTCAGTCACCCATACCTCGCCTTGCCAACTCCCTCGTCAGCGGAGCCACGCCCTCTTCCTCGCGACCCCTGCGACCTCCGTCATCGTCTCTCCTCCTTCTTCACGACAAATACCTCTCCCCGTTTAACTCTGACCCCTTGGGGCCGTACGGACACGCCCACACACACCCTCACTCAACGACGCACAGACAGCTGTCTCGACTGCGGGCAAGTCTTGGAGTCCCTCCGTCTCTCCCGAGACTGCAGACAAAACCAGAGACCGAGACTCCGACCAAATCTTCCTTGAACCGTCTCTCGGTTCATCCGCCGCTCTCGAAACTGTCTGTCCGTACGAGTTTCGACGAGCATTCAGTGGTGGTTGTGGGTGTGAGGGAGGGAGGGAGGGTGGAGCTGGGGAAGAAGAGGAGAAACAGTGACGCCTCCATCGACCGAGAGGAGAGTGTCATGGAAAGTGATTCGAGTCTCGCCGAGAGCTGCGACGAAGGTATAGATATGACGACTGCTGCTAAACAAACTTGAAAACTGTCACACATGTACAGATAGTACACGGTATCATTATTTTTCATCCTTCAATCTGTGAATAACACCTGTCATTGGTATAATTCAAAGCTGCTTGTTATCATTTTTATGATCACCTCACCACTGTCTTATTCTATCGCACATGCGCAGAAGATTCGAGTATGTGTATCTATCTAATTATGCGTTGTCTCGAGAAATTTTGAAGCAGAAGCACCAAACATTGCGCAGTGTGCCAAGTAACGACGAAGAGATTAGAAGGCCCTCTACCAGCCTCGCCAGTGGATCCTCATGTGTGATCTAAGTCTAGGAGGCATGACTTGTATGCGGTGTTTCTGTGAGTGTATCTGGGGCACCCCCGACCCGGGGCCCGTGCGCCTAAAAGACGTCCAACAACAGGTTGTTCTGGACACCAACAGAATGGGTACGTACAGTGTGTACTAGAGTAGTGTATGTGAGATCACGTGATCCCAGGGGTGGACTGTGTGATAGTAAAGTCTGGTCGCCGTATATGTGGCACTGGAGCAGCTCTGGCCAACGCCCCACTGGTCCAGGACAAGAGTTACTTCGAGGTCAAGGTTCAGTGTGGAGGTACGTCTCCAGTCCATTCTAGAGTGGAACCTGACACTATGTGTTGACTGACGTAATTCCAGGAGTGTGGGGAGTGGGCGTGGCAACTCCTCTGGTGAGAGTGGACCAAGTTCCACTGGGTGGAGACACTCATTCCTGGGTGCTCACCAGCGAGGGATCCACTGTCCACAACGCCGAGGCCATCACCAGACTCAAGGAGAAACTCAGCGAAGGAGACGCTGTGGTGAGTGAGCATTCTCCAATAGTCTATATAATCAACATGGGCATTGAAGGTTGTGTTGTCGCCTGTCAGGGTGTGAGCTATGATCACGTGGAACTGAATTTCTTCCTGAATGGCAAGTCGATGCAGTGTCCAGTGATGGGCATCAGAGGAATGGTCTTCCCAGTGTTCTATGGTCTGTTGCATATCTTGATCCTTTCAAATACACACACACTCTCTCTCTCTCTCTCTCTGTCTGTGCAGTTGATGATGGGGCAATACTGGATGTTCAGTTCTCAGACTTTTCATTCCCTCCTCCTGATGGATTTGACAGAATCATGTTTGAAAAAAATATACTGTAACCACATTCTCCTCATGGTTTTCAGGTTTTGATTGTTTGTGTGTGAGTGTAATATGCAGTGTTGCGCATGCGCATTATCTACCCCTCGTGTAAACGCCCCTCGTGTGTGTTGAGCGCAACGTATAAACCATGAGTGAAAGTTTGGGCACTGGTTCATCATCAGCAGAGGACGTTAGACGGCCTCTCGTCCCTCAATTAGCTGGTAAGTCGAGGATGACAGATCGCTGAATACGTCATCTGCCGCCACAGTGAGAGGGAGTCATGGAATCAGCCTTGTTTCCTTCGAGGGAGGGGTCAAAGGTGAATTGAGAGAACTGAGGTACGTGAGGAGACTGGGTGGAGACGTGTGATGCATTCTGATTGTTTGTAGCACTTCGCAGAGCTGTCGGGTATTGGTATTTAGTCCCACTGGGTCCCTAGTGGCGTGGTGTGATGGATCCAGGTGAGTCTATTGTAAATAGTCCGTCTCTCATCTCTCTTCTCTCCTCTTTACACCGCCACACTCCTGACTAGTGTCCAGGTATTGGACGTTGCCAGTGGGACTGTAAGATGTTCCATTCCTAGACCAAAGACTCGTTGCCTGCAGTTCTCGCCACTGGCCACATACATTGCTCTGTGGGAACCTTACACTGGTACTACTGACAGATGAAGAGAGAGAGAGAGAGGGAGAAAGGAGGTGTTGTGTGTATGTTCCTCTGTCAGCCCAGAAGGACCAGGCAGGACGCCCTAATCTGGAGGTGTGGGACACTGCATCGGGCCAGAAGACTGCAGAACTCATCCAAAAGAGGCAGAAGGGATGGTATGTAGTGACCTGACCATTTTACCTGCAAAACCTTTCAACTTGGAAAGGAAAGTCTCCCAATCAGGTATTATCTTTGCTAAATGCTGGTGTACAGGTGTCCTCAATGGTCAGAGGACGAAGCTCTGTGTACTAGGAGTGTTACCAATGAAGTACACTGCTTTGAGGCTGGGACACCAGGTATATAGGATACTGGCTCTACCAACAGTGACTGCTGTCCTATCTCTCTATCTCAGGTGCAGCTCTCTCCAACAAGCTGGTGGTGGAAGGTCTTGCTAGCTACTCCCTGTCCCCCTCCTCTCCTTACAAGATAGCAGTCTACGTCCCAGGCAGCAAGGTATGTGGCAGACATCAGGCGAATACCTCTCTGATTAGTTCATTACCACAGGGTGCTCCCTCATTTGTGAGGATGTATCAGTACCCCAGACTAGAGGGGGCGGGGTCAGTTATTGCCAGTCGCAGCTTCTACCGGGCAGACGACGTCAAGTTCTCCTGGAATAAGAAAGGTTTTCAAATATCTTCCTATCTGTCTCGCCCAACTGTGATGCTTGAGGCAAAAGCCTCGTGAATTCTATGGCATGATGGAGTCCATAGACAACACAGTATATCATCGCACCACACGTTGTCTCACACTCTCTCTCCCAGGCTCAGCAGTGTTGGTAGTGACATCAACAGATGTGGACAAGACAGGATCCTCCTACTACGGTGAGCAAGGTCTTCTCTACCTGTCAGCTCGCGGCGACGGAAACCTGGTCATTCTGGACAAGAAGGGGCCCATCTACGACGTACAGTGGCACCCCAATTCTGAGGAGTTCTGTGTTCTCTATGGCTGTATCCGTTCCTTGTCCCTCTCTCACATTTACCCTGGCTTTTACTTTTTCAAACACCTTTCTTCTTGTTAAAGTCCTTGACGCGGTGGATTATGTAACCAGTCATGCCGTCCAAAGCCACTCTCTTCAACAATAACAGCGATCCAATCCATGACTTTGGCACAGCCCACCGTAACCTGGCACAGTTCAATCCCCATGGAAACAATATCCTTACTACGTCATGTATGCACTCACAATACTGGGTAGCAGCAAATTGTGGTGATCGAAGGTTAACCATTCTTATTCTATACTGCTGTGATAGAGGTTTTGCACTATACAGTGCTTTGTGTTTGCAGAGTTCTCTTTCCCTGACTCTCTCTCACTTCTCTGTCTCGCGGGGTTTGGAAATCTCCGAGGAAACATGGTAACAGAGATATAATATTATAGAGGAGCTCTGTACAGTTGCATTGTTCCCCACCTCAGGAATTCTGGGATAGAAAGACACTCAAACTCCTCAGCAAGCCACAAGTATTTGACGATTGACTCGATTCTCGTGTCATTATTGCGTAACAATATTTCCTTTCATGCCAGGCGAGTGACTCCACCCACTTTCAGTGGTGTCCCGATGGGGTTCATGTTGTCACGGCAACCACTGCCCCTCGACTACGAGAAGGAAATGGGTGAGACACACGACTCAGTTCTCTGTTGTCTTCACTCTCCCTCTGCTCCAGGTTCAAGTTGTGGCATTTCAGAGGTAGTCTTCTCTTTCATGAAGACACACCTCCCAAACAGGAACTATTGGAGGTATAATTATATTAGGTCCTGTGGTATTCACATATTGTCCATGAAACTATTCTCGCTCGGCTATATAGTGATGTGTGTCTGTGTTCCAGGTGAGCTGGCGTCCGATACCAGTGTCTTCATTTCCTGTTCCTGACGTCACCCTCCCTCCTCCCCCCTCCATTCAAACTGCCAGTGCCAACCCAGGTATTGTAGTCTCTGTCAGTGTGTATTAGAGTGAGTAGTGTGGTGGTGGTGGTGGTTTGTGCAGGGCAGAAGGCAGCCTACGTGCCGCCAGCATTGCGCGGCAGACCAAAACCATCTGTGAGTTTACACTACAACCAATTGGTGGTGTTCATCTTATACTATTGTGATATTACAGGGGACCCCCACTGGAGATGAGACAAATTGTAAGTTTGACCATATTTAGGGCTCTGCACTATAACGTGTGTGTAATGCTGGTAGTGACAAAGTCAGCTCAAAAGAACAGACGTAAAAAACAACAACAGCAGCCACAGCAGGTAGTGAGTGGGCAGAGTCAGGAGCAGAGAGATGCTGTTTCTATGGCAACCCACCTGATGGGCGGGGCTGGAAGCGAGGGTGTGTCTGGTGGAGGAGGTGGAGATATTGCGGAGAAGAAAATTCGAAACCTCAAAAAAGTTGGTTCAATTTCCGATCTATTTTGCAATCAGATGTGGGAAATGTTCATTCTATCCTGCAGAAACTGAGGCAGATAGAGCAGTTGAAACAGCAGCAGGCAGACGGAGGAACGCTGGAGCTAAACCAGGTATGGTGTACATACCAGATATTGCGTGTATTACACCACCAACACTACTGTCTGTCTATACAGCTGGAGAAAATCAAGACTGAGGACTCAATACTAGCTGAAATAGAAAAGTTAGAACTTGACTCAAAATAGCGGTTCTGTGTGTATTGTTTAGCGCATGCGTTTGTTGTTTGTTTCGGCGCTATGATGTATGCGCATGCTCAGCATCGTGCGTACCGCAGGCGTAGTGCAGTTGCGACGACGAATGTTTGGGGCTGAAAGGACTCGGGCTAGCTAGTTGGAGAGATGCCGATAGCCGTGCAGAAGATGTTCCGAGCTCTGGTGTATCTGTCGCTGCTGCTGAACGGGTGCTGTATCGGATGGTTCATGTTGAGTGGCCGCCAAACGTCTCTGGGGTCCGTCCGGAGCGGTAGGGGAACCGCCACTGGTTAGCATGGAGCTCTGTACTCATGTCTGTGCAGAGATATATCACTGCCATTTGCAAAATGCCAGATGCCAAATTCGGCAGTTGCGGTAGTCCAGCGATAATTTGATTATAGGCTTGCGCGGGTGTCATTACCAACTCAGCGCTGGTCGCGGCGGCGGTGGTGTACCAGCTAGAGGTGGCCCCAAACACCGCAGCTATGCGAAGGTATGTACAGCAAAGCCAGATCTTGCAATTGGGGGGCTTCAGCACGCACAATCCTATTTTAGGATACCACTGCCAGAGGGCATGGCTGTGCTATCATGGGCAGACATTGATAATGGACCCTGAGCATTCCTGGGTCCTAGTATGTAGTGGCTGTGTAAACCTTCCCCCTGGATTTAGAGTGTAGCAGGATTCTGTATGATGGTCCTCGCTTTTTAGCATTATTGACCGGCTGCAGCTATACATGTGGGTTATTTTTTACAGTATATACTGTCCCATCTCCCCCAATAATGTTTTACTTATTGTGGTAAAAGTTAGTCTGAGAATTACGATAAATGGTAATTGCTAACTATATGACTGGCTGGTAACTATATATACCAGACATTTTATTTACTACCCAATCTTATTAGTCTCTGGCCACAAATGGGAAACCTTTCAGTGGACCTTTGGTCAGTGGGCTTCTGTAACCTCACCACACAACCTGTATACACACATCCTACAGTGGTATTATAGGAAGATATTGGTTCATTTCAGATTACGACATTGTTACTCATTCGTCAACACTACTCGGTTACCGTGGTAACAACAGCCGAGACCCCAGCAACCGCTGTCTGGTGGAGTCGGAGGATTTCGGAGTAAACAACTCCATTTACTCCGCGAGAGACGTGGCGGGTTTCGTAAACACACTCCGTACCGTCATTCCGCCTCCGTCGGAGTTTGACTCCAACTTTCGCAACCCCTGTTGGTACATGCACATCTACATCCCCCAGAAGGTCAAGAAACTGCTGTGGTACAAGAGTGGCACACTCACCGACAGCGAAGCATCCTACGCCATGAGTCAGCTCTTCATGGTGAAAGACAAGAAGGACAAGAAGGCTAAAGTCCCCAAGTCCCTGGTCTGTATTCCAGGAGTCTTCTTCATTGGGTTTCCCAAGAGTGGGAGCTCCCAGCTCTACCAGATGATGAAGAGGAATCCCGACATTGTGACTGGCATCAACAAGGAGCCTCACTGGTGGACTAGAGTACCCTTCAACGCCAAATTCCCTCACAACATCCTCTCCATCGTCCGCTACCTCATGCATTTCCAGGACGCCTCTCACCAGATTGCCAGTTCCTCTCCTCACGCTCTAGCTATCGACGCCAGCCAGTCCACCATCTGGGACTCACGAGAGACCAAGAACTTGTGCACCATTCCCTCTCTCCTCCACAGTATAGTCCCCAGTGGCAAGTATATAGTCATAATGAGAGACCCCGTGGATAGGCTCTACTCTGACTTCACCTACCTCTGTGAGAAGCGCTGGGAGGCTCAGAAACTGAAGTCGATCCCCGACGATTACCTTCGGAATGGTCCGAAACTGTTCCACCAGACGGCTGAGCTGGAGATAAGAGAGTTCCGTCAGTGTATGAAGGCCCACAGACTAGAGGTGTGCACCCACAGAGCTCTCTACGGGAAAGAGTCCATCACCGACAATGTGTGTGGACGTGTGCGACTGGGGATTAGTCTCTACCATGTTCACGTGGCCCAGTGGTTGAAGACAATTCCGCGAAATCAGTTTCTCTTCCTCAGAACGGAGGATCTCGCAAACGACGGATATGGACTCCTGACGAGAGTGTGGCAATTCCTTGACCTCCCCTCGCAGACTCGCGAGGAGCTGGAGGACATTCTGAATGCTCAGACTAACTACAGTCCAGTGGCTCATATGAAGGCCCTGCAACTGAGGCCCAAGACAAGGGAGATATTGGAGGGGTTTTACTCTGAGCACAACCGCATGCTGGCCCAGCTGTTGAAAGACGAGGCTTTTCTCTGGACAGACACGAGGGAGTTGAGGAGGCAGAGAGAGGAGGAGGAGGAGAGGAAAGTTGATGATGTCGTCAATGCAATGGAATATTAGCCCAGACGCACCATCTGTTAGTCTGGCACCAACATTTTTAACCACGTCTAGTAATTCTTGAATTACAGGCTGAAACATGTGACCCCAATTATCCCTGTTGATTATAATCACCTCCTTCCCAGGTCCAGAGTGTGTGGACTATCACTTGAATCATTAATTAGTTATTGTTGTGTTGTTCAGTTTTGAAACAGACTTTGTGCAAGCCGCAGGCCGCAGCAAATTCTCACAGAGAGCAAATAAACTGTGCAAATTCATGTCAAATGTGCAATAGAAATGACGGTAGAGTTGAGAGTGGGTATCAGTGGATCATTGTTTCATGACAGACGAGAGCGCAGGGAAGGCATTTTGCTTGCTGACTACCAACTTCTGGTGTTGGTACGACATGTAGCCTCTGATGTAAGCCTGTACGTCAGCAACAAAGGGGTTAAATTCTTAATTCACGGGGAGGGACTCACTTTGTCAATGAGATTGGCGATGATGCACTGGACTTCGTCGATGTCAGTGTCCTCGTCTCCTGAGAACTTCAGAGCTGTTTCAAACGAGGCTAGCAGTATGAGATGGGTCTTCTGTAGGAGCGAGCTGGGAGTGTGTGTGTGTGTGTGTGATGGGAAGTAGTGAAGGATGTAAATAAATTGTTGGACCTACACTTTCTTGAAGAGATTGCGATATGCAATGATCTTCAGTTTCTCCAGAATGAGGTAAATTCGGAAGTGAATAAAGAAGACCTGAAATTTGGGATTCCAAGGTGTAAGGTGACAATTTTACCACTTAAAATACCTCATTTTTCTGCAGGGTTGCTGATAGTAGTCTCATGTTGCCTTGACTACAGTGGATAATACAATCAGATAATGACAGGGGCTGGGGGAATATATACCTGACGGCCTTGGCGACATCTATGAACTGGGGTAGTCTGTACTCAGTTAGAAGACGTGCACTGGGCATATGACCCTGAGCAACATCAAGTAATAATTATTATTACAGATAATTGAGGGGATTTACCCCACAACATCAAGTAATATGAGTACAGATAATTGAGGGGTTTTACCAGTAGCATCTTGACTGGAATTAGGTAGACAAGAATCAACCTGAGCAGATAGGAGTCATGCAAACATATAACTCCACTAATTTTGTCTGATAAATTGGGCCTTAGAACTGCAAGTGTTTACCATTTGTTGTTGTTGGAGGTAGGGTAGCAGTTGTCAAAGGCAAACTGCAGGTAGTTGGCAGCTGGAGGAGAAGAACACTGATATGTATATACACTCAGTAGCCATGGTGACACAAACCTGTTCTGAACTCGCTATCAAACATGGCTTTCCTCCCGACAAAGAACTTGTAGGTGACAGTTTGGGCGAGACTGAAACGATCTTTCAGAGAGGAGCTGTCGATGGCTCGAATGAGAGGCTTGCAGAGAGGCAACTTGTTGATCTGACAGAGCAACACATGTCTACTGTACTGCAACACTGAAGAATATCATTACCTTGAAATAGATTTTGAAGAGTTGGTTCACAAGTGCTAATGTGGCCCATCTTTTTGTCAGTTCCTCTGATGTTCGCCTGTCCACCAGCAATAAGAGAATGGTAGTAAGGAGAGGGTATGGAAGGAGGAGGAGGGGTAGGTTGCTCACATGTCACTGACACACACTCTGAAACAAGACATTATGTGGTCTGCAGCTTTCTCCAGTAGTTCTCCCGGCTTTGAGTGGCCTCTGCTGGCCTTCCCAGCTTCTGCCTACCAGGAGAGAGAGAGGGAGGAGAGAGAGAGCAAGGAAAGGAGAGTAGTTTTGAGAGTGATGTGTACCTGAATTGCAAATAGACGCAGGTCCAATGTTACCACTTTGAGAACTGGGAGAGCCCTGCAGAGAGAGGGAGGGAGGGAGGGTGCATCACACACTGACTGGACCAAGTGTACCAGTTCTCTTCTTTCTGAGTCTGAAACGCCCTCAGGAAAGATCTGAACACACACACACACACCAGTCAAGGAAACAAACAACAATAGTTTGCAGAAGGAGCAATAGAAGAGGAGGATACTGGACCACGACAGTCTGGCAGGCAAAGGAGTCCACAAAGTCTCCTCCTCTCACGGCACCTGCACATCTGATGTGCGCGGCCACCATCTCGTCGTAGGGCGACTCCAGGTACGCCTGGCACTGGGACTCAAAGTCAGGACTCTACACATTCAGCAGTCCAGCTAATACTCTCTGACACACAGTACTATGTACCTGTAGTTTGGAACTGTGGACGTGAGGATGTCGGAATGACACCAGCTCCTGAATCAGATGATCACTAGCTATCACAGTTGGAGGGGGGAAATCCGAGGTTGCAACTTACAGCTAAAGTCTCGCCGTCTGCATCTTCTATACACCGCTCTACCTGCAGTCAGAGACGAGAAGATGTGAGTGACTGTCGACGGAACGAACACTCACACCTGCTGCAAGTACGAGTTCAGCCCCATATGAGCCATGGCTTCAGCACACACAGCTCCGCTAGCCACGGGGGTGGTGGGCGTTAAAAAGAAAAACAAGTTTGTTCCAATTGGAGCCCTCCAGCCTACGGAAACTGATGTTCGTAGGCTCTCCATTGTCCATGATCCATGATGAACCGAGGTAGTCTGTCTGAGGAACTAGCCGTGATTTAGACTAAGGGACAATGAGTCAAAACTGGTGAGTGGTTGCATGCAGATGTCGCGCTGTTCTACGGTGTGTGTGTGTGTGTGTGTGTCTAGGTATCCGAGGCAGCAGGGCGGCGGGCAGTACGGCCAGCCACAGCCTTCACTGCAACAGTCCTGGGGACACCAGCAGAACCAGGTATGTAGAACACAACCAGATATCAGAGCAACTATGGAGACTGTTACCATGGTCCCTCTGTAGGCATGGGTACAGGGAGCTCAGTGGGCGGGGCAACCACACCCCCAACAAACAGGCTTCTATGGCAACCAGCAGCAGTTTCAGTCTGTTGACCAACCACAGCAACCATTTCTGGGTGGTGGACAGTTCACTGGTCAACATCAGTTTGTCCCAGCACCTCAAGATCGGAGCCAGGGCCCCCCAGTTCCCCATGGTCCCCCGGTTCCCCAGCCTCAGACACAGTTTCTGACACAGCAGGCATATGCTCAGGTATATTTTCTTCTTGAGCATATTGTTACTGTTGTGATTTTCATTGTTGGAAGCACTAAAAATACCTTCATGTACTTGCTGCATGCAATTAAAATTCTCAAAGGTTTTGTTGAGCTTAGTTGGTGTGAAATTGTCCAATGTTTCGTCTACCTGTGTGTGTGTGTGTGTGTGTGTGTGTGTGTGTGTTAGGAGCATGAGCGCAGGGTAAGGGAGGAGAAGAAGAAGAAGGAGATGGAACAGCAGAAGAAGAAACTGCAGAGTCTGAGTGTCGCCAAGCCGTCCTCTGGGATTCAGAGCATCAATCTCGACAATCTCTTCGAGAAACAGCTTCACTTCAGACCCACTCCTCCTCCCTCCAGCACTCCTGGGACCACTCCACCCCAGGCAAATCCATCACCACAGTCATCACAGAAGAAGGAAGGGACCCAACAGAAACAGTCTTCCAAGGCTCTGACCTGGACCAGCAATGATTTCACCGGACTCTTTGCCCTGCCCCAGACCCAGGTACCTCTGGAGACACGCGAGAATGATAACTTTGGAGATTTTCAGTCGTCTGGTCTGCAGTCAGGGGATTTCCAGGCATTTACTGCAGCTAGTCAGCAGCCTCAAGTCGCCAATCACGTTCAGCCTGGAAGTCACATGATGCAGCCTGGGAATCACATGATGCAGACTGGAAATCACATGATGCAGCCTGGAAATCACATGATGCAGCCTGGAAATCACATGATGCAGACTGGAAATCACATGACTCAGGCCGGACATCAAATGATGCAGGCGGCAGGTCAAATACTGCAACCTGGAAATCACGGGATGCAGCCTGGAGGTCATGTGATCCAGGGTGGGAGTCACATGATCTCGACCACTGCGTACCATGAGCCTCTCTCGTCAACGAATGTCCAGCAGGGGACACAGGGGAGCAAGCCTCCGGGGAGTCCACAGAAACAGTGTACAAACTCCTCCCAGTTTCCCTACTCATCTTATTCTGCACAGAGCCACTTGACTCAGTCCTTCAACACTCCCGCTACGACCTCGACCCCTGGGATTATTGCCCCCCAACAACAGGGGTCGAATATCGGAACCCCTCACATTGGAAATTCCAGTCCTCCAAGTGTGGACACGTCTTCGTTCCACCCTCTGTACCACAAAGTGTATCGGTTGTGCTGCAGAGCAGGGGAGGAGCTGGTCAGCACCGAGCTGCTGTACCCGGTCCTGCTGTCGAGCCAGCTGGCGCGGACCCAACTGAGGGATCTGTGGGGCAGGGCCAACAGGGGTAAGCCAGGTCAGCTGAGTCAGATGGAGCTGTTTGTTCTACTGGGACTAGTGGGCCTCGCTCAGGTGAGACTCTGTCTCTCTAGTCTAATTTTACTGCGTGTCACGTAAGTACACATTTGTAAGTTACGTAGAGCTGTCCTAGGTGTAGTTGACTTGCCTTTTTATGTCGATGTCACGTTTACAGATGTTACCTACTTGCAAGTAATGAGAGTGTGATTTGTATGTGTGTCTGCCATATGCAGGCTGGTGTCAAGGACCCATCTGTGGAGGATCTGAGGAAGGCACCCTCCATACCAGTCCCAACTCTCCCAGGACTCTCCGCTCTCTCTCCTACCTCTTCCGTCCCTCCCCCTCTCTCCCCCTCCTCCTCTCTTCATTCAGGGCCTCCAGAGAATGTCCCACCTCCTGCCCAGCAAACTCCTCTCCTACAACCTTCCTCTGGTCCCTCTGAATTGGTCCCCGTGGGATCTGGAACCCCTAAATTCGGCCCCTCGTCAGCACTTCCCACGCTCCCCCCAATTCTGACTGCAGCTAAACTCTCTCCTTCTCCTGCTCCTGATGTGCCACTGAGTGGCCCCCCACCCCCCTCCTCTCACTTACCAAAAGCAAACCAAACTGGTCCCCAAGACAGACAGCCGCCAGCTGAAGACGATTTTGGTGACTTTGCTCAGTTCTCGGCCCCACCCACTACCACCCCTCTTCTTTTCCCCTCAACCACTGTCCCATCTCCCTCTCCTCTCCCTCCTCAACACCTCCCCCAGCAACAAACAGATGAGAAGAATGCTCTGTTATCCTCAGAGATGGAAGGATGGGCTGATTTTGGTGGGTTTTCCGCTGCCCCCTTATCTACCCCCCAGCCGACAAATGATGGAGTTCGGCTACCACATAACGAACAGGAGCTGCCCAATAATCAAATCCGAGAAAGCCCCCTTCCACATAAAGTGGCAAAACCGTCTTCGTCGAAATCGCGAATGTTTGAATTTACGTCGAGCGGTCCTCAGGCGAGTGTACCGACCATTGATGGCATGGAGAAAGATCTCCTGTCCAAACTGACTCCAACACTGCCACGAAAGTCTCCCGCTGCAACTGAAATAACGGAGAAAAAGAAAGACGAAAATGAAGAAAAGCCTCCAAAGACAAAGGTAAACTGCAATACATTCTCCTCAAAGGTTTCCCACCACGTGTGTACGACCGTTGTTTCTTCCCCTCGGCAGGTTGAGAAGGCGATGGGAGAGGAAGAGGCATGGAGGCAGTGTCTGGCCAAGGCAACAGAGGTCCTTGCCACTTGTGTGGGGGTGTTGGGAGAAGTGGAGGAGAAAGAACTGCTGCAGGAGATTGCTCAGGCCAAGGAGGCTCACAGCACACTTCATGGTATGACCAAATCTGCTTTTCCTCCAAGCTTTGGTCTTTTCTCCGTGTTTCAATCCATATTCTTTCCCCCTCTCTTGTTCATAATCTTAATGTGCAACATCTGTAATAGTGTTCGAAACTCTCAGGTATTGCCGAAGTGTATAGATTTTCCAAGAGAATATTTGCAACTCTTTCGACCAAATACCCAGAAACAGGTATATATATACAGTACATACTCATCCATTATAGTTGTGTGTATCGTTGTCACGTGTCTCTCTCTCTCTTTCTCGTTGGCAGCTGGTTCTGCGGGGGTGGCGCTGAGGACGAGTTGGAGTGAACTAAACTCTCTGCTCCCAGACAACACCATGGTCAGTTGGAAACAACACTCCTTGTCCTATTAGTACCGCTGCTTGGGGGGAATGGGTGGAATAGCTACCAGCTTTTGTCTCAGGGCTGTACACCTCTCTCTCTTGTCTCTCCCCCACAGGAGGAGGTCTACAAGTCAACCTGCCCCTCGCTGCCTGCCACAGAACCCGACGTGCTCTCAGACACCATCTCCCACTGCTCACTCTGCCTCATGAGTAAACGCATCTCCATCCCCTCCTCTCTCTCCCTGGACTCCACACCAGAGGACTACGACCTCCCTCTCCTCTTCCACCAGGGACAGACCTGCCACACCCCCTGCGCCAACTTCTGGAGACATCTCGTGTCTGAGGACGTCCCTCTGTTAGGATGAACTAAATTATTAACAGACTAAATTGTCTTTCTTGTTTTCCGTGTGTGTGTGTGCCAATGTTTTCAATTGGATTCTGTATATTATGTAAGCTATGGATATATATTTTTGATGTGATCAAGTGATGTGTTGCACCTTCCGTGTGTGCGCATGCGTAACGCGTTTGACCTCGTGTGCACCCGGCGGCGATGGCGAGCATTTCGTACAAGCGAGAAGACTGGAACGCCATAGACCCAGTCAGAGATATAAAGTTCCTGGCCGAGTGCATTCAGAAGGAGGAGGCGCACCTCGCCCGCACCCCCGAGAAGAAAGTCAAGAATGATCTCACCCCCGAGTTGGTGGCCAAACTTCTGCCTCCGGAGATGACGGTGGGTGTGTGTGTTGTACTACGATGGAACCCCTCTAATATCGACACCAATGGCGCAGAGGATGGTCCATGTTAGTGATGTGTCCTTATTTTATGGGATAATGCATGCAATAACTGTTCCAGGGGAAAGAAAAGGTGTCCTGTTTAATCCTTACAGAATTCATCTCCCTCGTTGGTACAGGAGCCAATCCACGGACGCAAGTCCACGCGTATTCCCATGATTCACATCATCATGAGGACCTACACCAGCACCTACCTGGACAGCCCCGAGCGAACGTGGGACGAGATGCTTCGTATCCGGCGCTACCTAATGATGCACGCTCTCTACAACGGTCTTAAGACGCAGCTGGTTGACCTTGCACCAGTCACTCTCGTCACCGCCGAGACCCCCGACCTCCTCGTGGCTCTCATTCGTCGTACCAACGATGGGGAGTTCTCCAAGATGCCCAGCTACAGAAGTCAACCAATTGGTTTTGCTGTCACCGAAATAATCTGCTGCTTCATGCACCCGCAGTGCTCGGCCTATACCATACTCCTGGAGAAGTTCTTTCGCGATATGCCCGGCTGTCCACAGGAGATTGTTCGAGTGATGAATACGCGACCGTGGTACGAGGTTTTTGCCGCCGTTCGGCTCTTCGGGTTTGCCTCCACCCACCCCGCAGCGTGTCTGTGGTTACTCCGACACCCCAAAGCTCTTACCTCGCTACTCCGCTACTCCCACCAGGCTGGGCAGATCGTGGAGCGACACGTTCAGAAAGAAAAGTTGGCCAACGCGGATGATTACTTGAAGGCGGTGTGCCAGCCGGGCGGGAAGAAAGAGAGCTACATCAAGACCACCAGGGTCATGGCGACCTACGCAGCCGTCATGTCGGTGTTGGCTTTCAGCAACATGACACACCACTTTGGAAACAACTTCGACGATTTCCGCATACTTCGCAGAGCCGTGTACGAATCAGAGCTCCTCCAAAATTTCAACCAAGCTGCACGAAACGCGATGCGCTGGCTGACCCCGGGGAGGTTCATGAGCGGATTTCTGCAGGGAATCTACCGCTGCCTCGAAATGGAGAGAACCTCCAAACTCCTCTTCCTCGACGATTTCGAGTTTTTCCGGAAACACAAGATCTCGGCCGGATGGGATTCACTCAAGCACTTCAACCACCAGGTGTTCCACACGAGTCACGCGACCTTTCTCCTCTGCCACGCCCTCTCCGCCAAGTACCTCATCGGATCCAACTGGGCCACAGCAATCATTGCCTATGTCCTTGAAAACTGCCCTGACAACGTCAGTCGTCCCATTATCGAGGTGAGCCCAACTCACTCTAAATAGTGCACACCTTTACTTTTGTATTATCCACTATCTGTGTGTGTGTGTCTGAAGGCGTGTGGGTATGAGCTAATGGACCTGGCCCATCTCCACGAGCTGAAGGAGCCAATGGAACTCTCCACTCAGAGCATCATTCTGGAAGCCCTCCTGAGATATGCCGGCTTCTCCCACAAGCTCTGGGGGAAGGCTGACAGCTTTACCAGTGAGTCGTGAAACTCCGTGTGTCCTTCTCTTTAACTTTCTATGCTTCCCTTATTCTCTCTGTCTGTCTGTCTGTAGGTGAGATGAAACCGGTGAAGAAGATCCCAGAGTTTTGTGTTGAGGCTGCTATCTTCTGCCGCAGGGCCAACCTGGAAGACCTCCTCCCTGTGGCTGAGAAACAGCACCGCATCAAGTGAGGCCTCTTCTCCTACTGCATCTCTTCCTCCCTTACCTCCTCCCTCTCTCTCTCCTCCCCGCAGAGTGGCGGATGAAATGAAAGAACAAGGCAACACTCTTTTCAAGAAGGGAAAATTCAAAGAAGCCATAGACCTGTACACCGAGGCCCTAGCTGTTTGCCCACTCTCGGCTCGCACCAAACAAGCCATCTACTACAGGTAGGTAGTGCTACATCCAATGACTGTCAGAGATAGTGAGGTGCCTTATTGTGGGGGTGAAATTGTGTGCATTAACTATGTTTGGGGGTGTCCTTAGCAGAGAAGTGTCCTCATTTCAGGTGTGCCTGTAGAGAGGGTTCCACTCTCCCTCCCTGTATCTCTCTCCATTCAGTAATCGTGCAGAGTGTTTCCTGAGGGTGAATGATCCGCAGCGAGCTCTCCACGACTGCAACAGAGCCCTGTGCCTGGACCACAGCATGAACGTCAAGGTCCAGTGGAGGAGATCTCGGGCCTACCAGAGGTTGAATATTGACTACCCTGCATGGCTGGACATGTAGTGAGCTGCAGTACATTCTATAGTGTATGGTTTAGAATATACCTGGTTTTTTCAATGTATACTGTGCTTGATGTCAGCTGTGTGTTCCGATGCATGGGAACGATGTCAGCTGTGTGTTCCGATGCATGGGAACGATGTCAGCTGTGTGTTCCGATGCATGGGAACGCAAGACTGAAAACAATTTATAAACAGAAAATATAATATTGTACTAGAAGCCAGTGTGTAGCTGACAGTGTTTTGCTCTGTCATTGCTCTGCAGTTGCTCTGTCATTGCTCTGTCATTGCTCTGCAGTTGCATAAAGGAAGAGTGGAAGAGTGACAAGGGAGACACCTCGGGAGTGGACTTCAAGGAACTGGAGGGAGCTCTGAGGGAGAAGGTGGGTCACCTGCCACACCTCCACTCCTGTTACCAGTGGTTATGTAATGCTGTCTGTCAGGTGTGTATCGTGGATAAAGAACAGAACATTGATCTGGAGAGAAAGGCTGTTGACTACCTCTAGCTGAAGCCTGAAACTTTCACAAGAAAATGTGTTTTTGTATGTTGAGTATAATCAGATCTTATGTCTCATGCTGTTGTTGATGACGGATCCGCAGTTCTGCAGCAGACTATCCAATTTTGCTTCATAGTTGAGCATACATCTTGAAACATCAACATCATTTTATTGATCACAGCACAGCACACAATAAAAAGTGAGTTTTTCGAAACTAGCGCTGTATGCACAAAAGCTAAGCCTTTGATCGTCTGTGTTTCTTGCTGGAGCTGAGTTTTGGAGGCCCGGTCAGTTTCCCCAGCCTCTTCCTCTCAGCCGTGAGGAGCAGAATCCTCCTCTCTTCCAGGATATCTCGCTCCATTCCCAGCTTCTCTGCCGGCTTCACGTACTTGTCCTCTCGCTCCAGCCACCGTATGTTCATGTCCGCCATCTTTTCCCTCACCTCTCGATCAATCTCATCCTCGTCCTCTTTCCCTCCGCTCATTGCCCACTTTCTGGAGGGGTTCGGTCTCTCTCCCTCGTTCTCAGAGTCGTAGTCCAGTTCGTAGCCTCCGGGACTTCGACCGATCAGCTCCTTATACGTCTTGGCTCGAAACGGAGGCACTATCGTCTTCTCCAGTTCGTACGTCTTCAGAGCCGATATCTTCTGAACGGTGTCATTGTGTACCAGGTTGCTGTACTTGCGAGTGGCTGCGTTCTTGAAGTTCTGGTGGCCCATGAGACCAAATATGACTTGCTCCAACCCGGAGAAGGCCGTTTTGCCGATCACCTTCAGAGCGTCTTCCTCCTTCCCCTGTATGGTCCTGCCAATCAGATGGCATATATAATATAGTAATTTGCAAAACATTACTCAATAGCAAAAGAAAAAGGTTTGCTATAAGCAACTATACTATACATAATGTCTGTCTCACAGGAGGTCAAGGGCCGCTGGGTAGTTGTAGTTTATCCTCTGAAATGCCTGCGCTCTTCTCCAGCGAACCTGCAGTCACCATAGGGTTAAACCTAAAACCTCATCAGTAACAAACTGAGTACCTTCATGTTGCATGGGTTCATAGCCAACGCTCTGTTACAATCCTTGATGGCTTTCCTGGGCTGGTTGGTCTGCAGGTAGCACTCTGATCGATTACTGGAACCAACACATGTAGAGGAGGGAGGAGAGGGAGGATTTCTCTTTGACCAGGATTGAAGGTTCACTGACCTGCGGTAGGTGAGTCTTTTCTCTGTGCACTTGAGAGGACATGTGTCGAGGGCCCGTGTGTATGCCTCAATGGCAGAGTGGAGCTCTCCTTTCTCATAGAGAGCGTTTCCTTCCACCTTCAGAGCATCAGCCAGTCTGCCAGTAAACAACAACAGAGAGCATCAAGACTTTGTACGTAAATTGTGGCTATGCTTTTAGAGGCTCACAGAGCTCTCTTTTCTCTGTCTTCTTTGGAGAGTTTGATTTCTCTGATGTGCCGGAGACAGTATTCCCTTATCTCCACCACACACTCAGGCCAGTGACCTTCCTTGTACATAGCTGAGTTGGAGAGAGAGAGAATGTAGCGGAATAAGCACGATAGTAGAGGCCCTCAACAAAACGAACATCTATTTACTCCTAGGGTCAAATGCACATGAAGTGCACCCCACTCACGGTCATAGTTCCGAATCATTTCCCCCTGCTCAGTGTAGAAAGATATGCCAGCCAGACGGAGCATGGGCTCAAATATGCCCCTCTTGATAGGCACTGGGTCTCCGTCGTCTGGCATCTTGACGTGGTGTATGGAGTGAGCCAGGTCCACCAGCTCTGGTCCTATGGCGTCCACCACTGCCTTCCCCACCTCCGGGATCTTCTTCAGTACGTACATGAGCCCCAGTATCGAAAAATGACTCCCCTGGTCAAAGTCCAGCCAGAGAGCGTGGGTGATGAGGAACGCGATTGCGCTGCGACCGCGGCACTTGGAGGTCGGGAAGAACATGAGCGGGTCCTCTTTCCGGATGGCAGGGAGGGAGTTGATCTGATCGAGGATGACCCTCTGGTTCACGGGGTTGAAACCGGCCCAACTGGTTAGGGACAGGAATTTGTCGATGGTGAGCTCAGAGTATTTCGGTCGAGCCAGGTGTATCCCCGTGGCGATGGTACCCAGGTTCCGGAAGTATCCGTGGCTCACGAGCGAGATGAGACAGTCGTCTACTTGCTCCATGCTGCACTCGTCAGGGTAACCGGCACATATGTTGCACATGCAGCAGAGTGCAGAGTACGCACAGAGATCGGGGTTGCGCTTGGGTCCGGGGAGATAGACTTTCCCCGGGTCTAGTTCGATGTCGGTGTTGAGGAGGTGGCGATGCATGTACATCTTTCTCTCGTCGAACTGAGCGTAGTGGACCCAGCACAGGTCGTACGCAATCCAGAGAAACTTGCCTGTCAGCCCCGCCAGGTGAGGAGCGTTAACGAGTAGGATCATCCCCTGTGGGTAGCAGGAGAAATTCCCGATGACCATCTGAGCCATGATTTGCTCCGAAAACGACACCTGCCCCTCCATTAACCCCACAAACGTCGGCACGGCGATGCTGAGGTCTTCAACGACATGCTTGATGATGTCATCTCCGTGCACCATCTCTGCCTGCATGGCTGCAAAGATGGTCTCCAGGATACGGTAGGGAACGTAGCGATTGTACTCGACGGCAAGGAACTCCTGGTCCAGACACAGGCGGAGGATCCTCACCAGGCTCTGGAACATGCCTGTTCCTGCCAGCCAGTGAAAGGTACGCAGGGTGGGCCTCTGCGGAGGGTGGGTTGTGGATACCGCGAATACCGCCTTCCAAAGGTGCATGATGGCATAGAACAGAGAGAACTGACGAGTCGGACACTTTTCACCGCACAGGTTGGCAAAGAAATCCACCAACCCTTCTTTCCTCTTGTCCTTGTCAGGCTCGCTGAGCACGTCCTGTGTGAAAAGCCAGGGAGTAGAGTTCTCGCTATGAGAGTTAGCTAGCTCAGTTGTATAGTACTCACGAATATGCAGCCGGGGTAGGGTCTGAAGGATTGAGGGACGTCGTCCAGTGTTAGCGGCTTGCTCTCCACTCCAGTGAAAGAGAAGAGCTTCATTCGTAGGAACGGGTTGCCGATCTCTATGTCCTTGATAGACTCCCGCGTCAGGGTCTTCACAAAGCAAGCCATCTTTCCAGCCGATGTCGCTTATAATACTTTCCTCGTGTGGGGTGACACGCATGCGCACACGTGAAGTGGGCGGAGAATACTCTTTAGGGAGAGGCACTAATTAGAATCAGCTTCCCACAATCGAGAACAAAAGTGCTGTTGAGCATGAGCTAAGAACGAGGCAACACCGTGCAGCCAATAGGTAGGGTTGCTGGGTAAGAAGAGGCCACGGACCATGAGTACTCGGCTCCGTTGTACGGCTCTAGCGTCTCTTTGGCGTAAGAAACTACACCCCAACGAGTTTCTGGCGTCCCACTGGCGTAAGAGACTATACTCCAGCGACTCTGGGTCGGCTGGAGTAAGAGGAGTGAGACTATGGCGAGCAGTTGCCTTCACTGCAGTGGTAATAAATCACCTGATTGTCTCAGTCTAGGCTAAAAATAGCAATCAACAGTTTCACCTACTGGTATAATAGGTGGGGGGTACTTCGTATGGAGTTAGTGCAGTGAGGGGAGAGGAGAACAGGAAGCGGTGGATGAGGCGGTACTGGGCCTACCGCAAGGAGAAGGGTCTGGCAGCTGAGGTGAGCCTCAATCTTAGACCACTGGATACGGCTCTCATACACTGGATACACATGTATGATCTACTGGTGTCTGTCTCTCTGAGGTGAAGAGGTGGTGGCTGGGTCTGAGTGCAGCCAGCAGATTCTCTCTCAGTAAGTATTAATAAGTTGGAGCGAAAACACATCTACTACACCTGTGCAGCTATCGTTGCTCTGAATGGAGTGGTGTTTGCAATGTGGAGAGTCCGTCGCCTCTCACAGTTCATGGACAAGTTCTTCATTTCTTCAATCACTCAACGTGAGGACCTTATGTTGTTGCTCTTAGTATGTCCATGCCAACCAAATTCCTCCTACAATTTTAAAGTCACCTCTGCCTTTGAACCAACTATCAACCACCACAACTATGTCTCTTCTCTGACAAACCACAAACATCTCTAATTTGACCACAGTTGGATGGTGGAATAGCAACACTTAGTATCTTCTCGCTTCCATTTCTCTGTCCCTTCCCCCACTCCTCAGGTACTTCTCTCCCTCTCCTCCTCTCCTCATTCAGCCACATGGAATGGTGGCACCTCGGACTCAACATGATGGTCCTCTGGAGTTTTGCTCCTGTTCTACTCAACATTCTGGGAGACAGACTCACCGCACACAATTCCTGGCCATTCTACCTCACCAGTGCTGCCTTTGCCTCGGCAGTGGGACTGGCCGTCAGGAAAATGAGAGGTGTCACTGTTGGCTCTCTGGGAGCTGTGAGTTATCGCACACATTCCGTATTCTCTCCTCATTTTCTCCTCGTTAGTCAGGGGCTCTGCTCTCGGTCATAACACTCGTGGTTCTCAACAACCCAGATGCCATGTTCTACCTCATCTTCTTCCCCTTCATCCCCCTCCCTGCCCCCATCGTTAGTAACCTCTTCTTCTTGCAATAGAGTTCACAAAGTGTACTATATACGACAGGTGTTGATGGGAGTGGTGTCACTAGACGTATGGGGGCTAGTGAGAGGGTGGCAGATACTGGATCATGCCGGTCACCTGGGAGGAGTCCTCTTTGCCTGGTGGGTGTGGCCACACAGCTCTGGCAGGAAAGGGTTAAATCTCTCTCTCTACTACACACAGTCTGTACCAGTGGGGGTTAGGGGAAGCCATCAGAACAGGCCAGACCAAAGTGGTTCGAAGATGGAAACAGATCAAGAACAATCGTACCAGTAGAACATGAAGTCATAGTCATTAATTGTTCTTCCGGCAGTTCACCATGTTTATAATGTCAAAACACTATATATACCGTTACAAGAAGGGAACATGGCAATAATGATAAAAATATGATGATGCAAGAGAGGAAGAGAGACACATTTCGAAAGAGTTGCAAAACAGGAGGAGATGTGAACATAAATATTGGACAAACATCAGTGACACAAGAAAAGGTTAAAAAAATATGGAGAATTTTCCTTTTCTCTCGCGTGCTGGTGAAGCTTCGATCTTAGTTCTTATGCCTGAGTCAACACTCTCTGATAATGCTGAGAGAGAAAGAAAACAGAGACTTAGGTATAAAATACTTCACGTATTGTGCCACTCCAGTTTGACTCAAAACGTGACGTAATCTACGAGCCAAACTGCACTCTCATGACCATTACCAAAGCCAAGACATAGAAGAATATGCAACACCAAAGGCAATACTTACCAGTGACTCTGAGGACTTGTTTCTTGTTGAAACTCTTCCTCCTCTTGGCGGCGCTGACGGCTGCGGTGGTGGACGAACAGAGGGCAGCTGCAGCTCTCTTCATCTTCAGAGACACGCTGAACCCTGCACACACAGATGGAGCATGTGAACCTTGGTGAACTCCTGAACCAGAGTCTGCAATACCTGAGGCCTTGTCTTGCGCAACTCTCTCTTTCTCTCGACGAAAGGCGTCCATCCACTTGCTTTTGACCTCTGGAGACTTGGAGAAGATGATGTAATCCTTCCCTTTTGTCTTGTTGTCCATCTTCCAGGCATGTCTCACCGGGAGACCATTGTGGGTCTCTGCAGAGGGGAAGGGTTTGCAGTATAGTGTAGTGAAATCTATGACAAAGGGTGCTCCAAAAAGAGACACCTCTCTATAAAGGACACTTGGTTCTGTACAAACTGGTAGTGAGATCTTATTGATGTTGGAAGGAGAGAGAGTTACCTTGGCCGTCAGGTAGGTCAATGATTTGACACTTGTCCATAGATAACCTCCCTTTGTAACTCAACCTGCCTCCTATTGCCTCCTGTATACACACACATGATGGGGAGAGAGAAACATACACCAAGAGAGAGAGGGAGGGAGAGATGAAGAGACAGTAATGAAAAAGAGTAGCTGTGCTGACCTTCTTGCAGTAGATGAGTTGGTTGTCAAAGAGAAAGAAGTGCCTCTCCTGAGAGTGGCCTTTGGAGATTTTGTGCAGCTCGCTGCTGTGGATCATCTCTGTGCTGGTTTCCACTATATCTGGACCCTACACGCGGGGCAGGAGGTTAGAGTTAAAGATCAGTCATACGATCCTCTCTCTCGCCTACCTTCCAGCCATCGATTCCCTCCTGCCATTTCCCTATCCTCCCGATGTTCTCCAGTCGTCTCTTTCCCTCGTTGATGTGCGTGGCCACCAGTCTCATGGCCTCCACAGCCGCCTCCACTCCTGCTCTGTCTGGATGGTCCTCACTCGTGTACTTGAGCAACTCCTACAATAGAGGGAGAAGGATTAGCAGCACTACTATTAACTCTTTACTGAGGAGCTTTAGTCTTATAACTCGAAGCTATGAAGTAGTATAGAGCTGTATTCTCAGCATAACATGAATTTCCCCCATCACCAACAATACTCCAGACTGTCTAGCTAGCGTATGCCACTCACTGATAGCTGGAGAGGATATTTGCAGATCTTCTGTACTGGGAGGAGTAGGAACCCCTCCAGTGGGATGTTCTGTAGATTTCTCAACAGTCGACAGCTCTACAGACAAGATCAGATGGAACACACAATCAACTCCAACTTCTATCTCGCTGCACCTATCCCTATTTCGCCCAAATCTGTTGTCCCACCAAATGATGGTGTCAACGATTTCGCATTTTTTGTAGGCACATGAGCGGAAACAGAGACGATTGAAATATCCTTCATGCTTTGACTAAAGTTGCAGAATGGAATGGAAATGTCTTTCATCTCGCTGCACATTACCTCAAAGAAAAAGGCGTATTGCTCCTTCTTTTGCAGGACACACATCTCGTTGACTGCATGTGGATGGTTGTTGCAGTATTCAGAGTACACCTCAAACCCACGTCTCTGCCAGTGAGGGAGGGAGAGAGAGTATCATGTGATGGTGTTGTATACTTTAATATGGCACAGTTGTAAGTCCAATGCCGGTTGAACATGTGTTGCTTTTTTATAAACTTGAAACATGCATCAGAGCCATCTCTTCGTTTTACCAAAACAGAGGTAAAACAATCATATAGCATGCTTGACAAAGATGTCATGAGAAAGAAAAGACGAAGCAAGCATTAGAACGGTGGGGGCATAAACTTACACATGCGACGAAGACCTCTCCAATCTGGCTGTCCTCCATGTGATGGGGGCTGACCCTGGCCTCCAGTTGGTGCAGGAAGTCAAGCTGGAACTCATACAGACTCTCCAGGTTGGAGAATATCGTCTCCACGCTCTCCCGGTCAAATAACTTACTGTTCAGTCTACACTTCTTCAGGAATCCCTGAAGGTCACCAGAGATTAGTTTAACCCCTGAGACACTGATTTTTTTAACCCCTGCCCACCTCAATAATGTCCTCCAGGTGTTTGACGTAGTCTCTCTCCGTGTTTATGATCTCCTCCACGACCTTCGACCTCACCTCTGTGGGGGTCAGTTTCCGTGGCAACGAGGGACAGGAATCCTTTCTCCTGAGAAGGGAGAAACATTTTTTTCCATCAAACAAATATTTCGGTCAAAACGAAGCAATTTGGCATTATGATTTGAAGACATCCAAAACACTGGTACATGTACCTAGTGACATGGATACGAACCTGATGGTCATTCTTCTGTTGGAGTGAGAGGATCTGGAGTAGGTGGCGTAGGCCGGGTCTCCAGCAGGCATGGTGGATATCCGAGGTAGAGTGGCCCCCACCATCTGCACCGCATCTGGTGGTACTGAGTACACCTCGTCTTCTTCATCCTGAGCTACTCGCAACTGCCGGGAGAGAGGGAGGGAAAGACAGATATTCAAACTTCACTAATATATGCGCTGCACTCTCCAGCTATAGTTAAGGTATTCAGGATGGCTGGTTGGCCTGCCGCTTTCTCCATGTGTACACAAAAACGATTAGCCTAAACCTAGTTACATGAAAAGCACTAAAGTGCAAACCCTTGGTAGAAATGTGGAACCCATACACAAGTGTGGCACCACCACAAAGAACAGCATGTTATGCACCATTTCCATGGATTATTATCAATAGGTTGAAAAAAATGGGCAGCCCTATATCTGTTTGAGGCCAAAAAATATATAAGGTTGAAAAATTGGCAACCTTTCATCTCTCTATTAATTTTCGTATTACCCATGGATTGTTTAGTGAAAAAAAAATTTAAAAACAACCCAAGGTTGAAAAAAAAACCGGCCAGCCCTTCATCTCTCCAGACAGACGTCTACGGACGCAGTGCTATGCCGAACTGTACGCTGCCCTTTGAGAAACATGGGTCAGTGGTAGATTTGTGGGTAAGGGGAGGTACCAGAGCTGTTCCCAGCCAATGCTCTGGACCATCTGACATTTTAGTGCGGGATCGAGGATACGAACCCCGCACCTATGGTGTCAGTCCCCACGACTCTAACCACCTAGCCACTCGGGCTGGCCTGGAGAGGTAATGAAAAAACGTTCCATATATACCATCACTCCCATTACATCATTGTAAAAAAGGCGTACACACCCGGGATTCGAACCAGGGACCTCACGATCAAGAGAGGGGTTGCTTATCCATCAGACCACCACCATTACTTGAATGGTAAATGAAAAGCACTAGTGCAGTGCTAACCCTCGGCGAACTGCCCATGCGCGATACTGCTAATTGATGGGCTTGGCTATTTTTTATGCGTTTGCTCGTGGTATCCCGCTAGTAGCTCGCGGAGAGTCTGACACGGGCTAGCTACAGTAGTAGATATCATGCGAGAGTCGATACACGCCCTTCGTTGTGACTTCTTGTGCCTTCAAGACACACAGAGCCAGCGGACGCGGTCGAGGTAAGCCTGTGCTAATTTGCAATTGGCTTGTTCACTTACCTTTCAGGCCATAACTTATGAAAATCGCGATGAACCTGTCCGTGTCGCTATTTCGTTGTATCGTTGCGCGTAGTCGCAGAAAACGTGGTAACAGACGAACGGACAGACACACACACACACACACTCACGAACCATGCGCGCAGAGGGTGAATTACGTACCTCAGTGATATAGGTGACAGGTTCATAAAGACTGTCAAAGCCATACTCCCCGTATATGTCATATCTACTGCAATATTCTACTGCATCATAAGTGGTCTGAGGACCTCGACTGGCAAGGGCCACTTCGTACGGAGCTGCCCCAAACTCCACTGGTGAATATATATCATCCTCGTCATTGGAGGTGGACAGTATGTGGCTGGGGTCGCTGTGGACACTGTCTCTATCAGTAGAGTCAGAATTAGTCGAAGAACGAACAGAATAGAGGGACAAAGGTCGGAGGGCTTTTGTGGCAACTGTCAGACGGGATTTCAATCTTCTCAGCATATCTCACTATAGCTAGAGACCACTATAGACTGTGATATATGGAGCTTGGAGGCTGCTACTTAGCTAGCAAGTTTTCAACTCAGTTGCTGTTTGGTCTAGTTGTCTTGGTGAAGGGAAGGCAGGGGCGACTGGAGTATTTGTTTCCACTGGAGATTTGACCAGAGACACAGCACTGGCTGACTGCACAACTCCACACACACTGACTATATTATACACTACTAGTGACAGTGAATATACTTGACTGCTGGCAAAACTGGCAGAATGTCTGCAGTGCAGCCAGCTATATAGTGGAAGTGAGGAATGTAGAGAGCTGCCAAGCTTTACTGAACTCAAAGACCATAGTATCAATACATGTAGCTGGACAGGAAGCGAGATGTAAGGTACATGAGAATGAGGAAGAGCTAGGGTGGTATATGGTAAAGGGTGGAGGGTCCAACGGAGAGAAAAATGGGATAATTAGCGGAGGAATTTGTGTACGGATCTATTGACTTCCTGTGTGAGAGGTCCTGTAGAATGCAGGGAGATTTGTAAGCCAGTAAACGGTGGAGGAGAGGTTAGCGACAGGGGGGAGGAAGTCACATGTACCCATGTGCAGGCACAGCTCTAGCTTCAGAAGAAGTATATAGGACATACCAGGTTCATAAGGGAAGGAAGGAAATGTGTGTTTGTGGTATGTTGAGATCAAAGAACAGCTACTACACTTTCAATAAACACACCAATTGAAGTGCAAAGTAGTACTGTGGACAGAAGAAAGCTCTGTAAAATGAACGACCCACTAAAAACCAACCACTCTGAACACCTTCATATTTTCGGTTCACCCAATGAAGACGAAACAGCCGAAATGTGCTAAGAATAAATTTGACTCCCAAACCCTCTTTGATTACCTATTAGTTCAGGATCTCTGGATTATATTACTAGGGACTCACCCTGACGAAGGAGGAGGGGAACCAGCCAGATTTCTCCTGGACATTCCCCTGCCACCAGGTGTCGTCAGACATGTCCAGAATCTCGACGACGTCGCCAACATTAAAACTGAGCTCGTCACTCTCCGTCCCCACTCTGTCCCACACCGCGTCTGCATACATCAGTGACGTGACCACCAGGTTGTCTGGGTTCTGTAAGGAGAAGAGGGAGGGGAGGGAAGAAGAGGAGAAAGGAAGGGAGGGGAGGGAGAAAGAGGAAGGAGAGAAATAAAACATTCGATCTGACAGCTCAGTGCTCTGCTGAATGCCACATGAAGAGCTAAGTAACTAGTTCCTCAGTCCACACCCACAGGGGAAGGGTGAGAACTGAGGAGGTATCCAGACTCACTGCCAGCTACTCACGCACCCTGCTCTTTACCTCATTACTGACTTGGAGCCTCACTAGCCTTCCTGGCCTATGTACTACTGACTTGGAGGCTTCCTAGTCTAGTTAATTACTGACCTGGAGTACTGCCTGAGATGTTCCTCTAACAATATGGAGCCAGCTGCAGCAAACATACCCACAACACTTGAACCACTTAAAATATTCTGGACCAGTTGCTGGGACAGAATTCCACACCACACACACTGTGCCTTCCCTCTCACCCCTGTCCATCTCCCTCTCTCCTCTCGCTTTACTTTTCCGGAATCGTTCATGCAGTGGTTGTCAAGGCGACGATGGTGACATAACACCAGATGTGAGAAAGGACATTCTATCTCCCTGGACCTAGTCACACCAACCACTCACAGTCACAGCAAACAATAGTTCAACTCTCTCATCAACAAAGGCATTATCAGCTCACACACATGCTCTATACTGCTACCAGTTTTGTAATACACGAGGTGGGCTCACTGAGACAACGGAGTTTCTCATCGTTTCTAATCCCACCCACACTGTGCGTTCTCACATGCCACTTATGATTCATGCACGCAGCTGAGTTCTAGCTAGACTGGTGGGATCCTTGCTGCAGTGTTACAACGATTTGCGGCTCAACATTGCTGACCAGATCAGCTCTAGACTCTTTATTACCGGCTGGGGCTGGCTACAAGGGCAAGCTCAGTAGATTGGCAGTTGCAACACTAAACCTTAGGCCCACGCAACATGCAGGAGGGAGGGGGAGGGGGAGGGGAAACGGAGACCAGCTTGTCTTCCATCACTACCCATCATCCATTACACATGGACTCACACAACTCATCACACACAGCAGAGAGCACAATTAGTAGTGCTACACAAGAAGACGGTGAAGTCACTAATGGGACTCCACCTCTGTTACAAATTATCTGTCTGGATGACTCGTCACATGTCTCTAGTGTACAGTTACATGTGGTAAGTACAGACAACATACTCTGCAGTGCATGGTAAGTATAGAGCTGTGTGAGGTGTTGGCAAGACTACGGCAGAACAGGTGGGCCCAGGCTAATCTTACAGCCACACACCTCCCCACTGTACTGGAGGTCCAGAGAACTTTCCCCAGCAGTTGGCAGCCAGAGAGGATAAACACAGACTCCACTAGAATACCGTAACATGTGTTGACGATTTCCTCTGCCAAATCACCTCACACTCCAAAAGTAAAGTCCAGGCATACAATTCTATACACTGGTCTCCCCTGAGTTATGACATAATATGGGGTTCAGAGGCACTGCTCAACACAGTGAAACAACACGCCCACAGCCAACAAGCGAAAAGAAGAAAGCTACACTTTACACCCCGGCTACAGCTTCATCCCTATACGCTCTAGTCACAAATGCTGTGCGCATCACTTCGCTGTGCAGCACACGCGCTGAACTGCGCATCACCGATCTGAAGCCAAAGACGCATATTTATTTCTGCAACTCACCAAGCAATTTATCTGTCAGCTCCGCATGTGTTTTACGCTCGTTGCTATTCTCTGTCTTGCAGAAGAACAGCGCTAGCAGAATGCAACCGGCGAACGCACGCGAGTCCGGCGGCCGTCGCGCGACACAGATGCTGCGCGAGTTTTTGCGCATGCGCACAACTGCACACGCGCGGCGTCGACAAGGAGGAAAGACCAAGAATTTTCACTCTCTGCAGCTTTACTCTAAACCTTGCGTTCTTTTCAACCTCATGTCCACCAACATTTTCAGATTCCATTTGCTGTGTAAGCCCCTTATTTTCCCTGATCCCACCACCTCAACTGACATACCTTGGCATAGAACTGGTAGTCATCTTCTCCCACCATTTCATATATCTCGCCCTCTTCTTCCTCTGTCCCTCCCCCAGCTAACAAGGGATGACCGAAATAGACAAGAGAGTGGACCTCATCATCAACAGCAGAGTATTCCTCTCCATCATAGCTGTCTGTGTCAGAGTCACTGCAGTACTGGGCCATACCTAGCCTTCACTACTGTCTTCACCAGCAGATGATCCCGAGTACATTGAATAACTATTGGGCTTCAGCCACACTAGTATCCTCTAAGACTACCCCATTCACCTTCAAGACTGCCTTAGCTATAAACTGTAGCATAACTTATCATGATGAGTGGTACTGACTGAATAGGCAGCTACTATAACTGTATGATGGGAGGAAATTAAGGGCTAGCTTTACACACACCGAACCAGAAAGATAAGCTCTTGTTGCGTGTCAATAGATTATATAAGGTTACACGGGGAGGGAGTGCAGTATTGAGGGGGATGTGTATGTTTGAACAGAAAGCAAGGGGCTGTGTCAACTGCCATGTTTTCCTCGCCAGCAACAAGAACAACATTTCTCCCTCGTAATCATCAGCACACAGACACTATACCGGAGGTCCATTCATATTTAGAATACCTCAAATCAGGACATGCGTAGTTGTCAACAATCTACTGCTCAACAAACACCAATACATCATACCTGATATAATACAGTCATAGAGTTACCTGATCAACAGCCTGTACTTTATCGGAGCTCTCACTCAGTTTTCTCTTGATGTCATATCTACATCAATGTAGACCCAAAACATCAGTACACTGCTCAACTTGATACTACACAAACACAGTATAGTGGGAAACACGTCCAAAGGGCTTAGCAATTTAGGTCAGCAATCAAACAATCCGCAATAGTCTGAAGAAAATTCTCTTTCAATTTGCCTTCACCCGTGAAAGCATCACTATCAGTATTTAAGAGGCTTTTATATACCTGGTGGCTCTGCCAGTGTCAAGACTGGACTCAATGGTGTCCTCCTCCTCTTCCTTCTCCCAAGTCCCCTGCTCCTCTCCCTCACTGGCTGTGCTACTGTCAGAACCTTCCTTACTCTCCTGCCCACCCCTCACTCCTACTCCATTAGCTACCGTGGGGCCACCTGACTCATCTGGCAGTGAGAACCCTACCGACACCAAGTTAGGGTGACTGGACCCGTGGTTGGGGGAGTCTGTCAGTTCGAACCTCACTGGCAGACGAAGCCCGCCTGGTGCACTCCCTGTGCCTTTCTCAACCACGTTCTTCCCCTGGAGTGAGACCACTTTCTTGGAGTATTCGTCGCAGAATCCCCCCTCCCCAAAGTTGTCAATCAGATTTCGAAGTTCGTGAGACAGAGCACCATGATTAGCTTGTACCTGTGACCTTCGCTGCTGTACATCATTTGGCCTAGCCAGGAGTTCATCTGAGTTCCCTGTCACACCTGAAGACGGTTCACCAGAGGCGCCAGTCTGGAGTGTAGGGTTGGACACAACTCGCTGCGTCACTGGATCTAAGTTCTTCTCCGTGGCCGTCCCATACTCCCCGGACAGTGTCGGATTAGAGGACACCACTCTTTGTGAGGAGGAAGAGGAGAGGTTCTGGTGTGAGGTGAGGGAGTACCCCACTTCAGGACTGGCGGATGTGGAGTAGGAATTTGACCTTGGGATGACCTCCGGGGCCAACTGGTCTGAGGCGAGCTCACTCGAGGATCGAATTCTCGACTCCGTGAGAGTGTGTTCAGGAGAACTGCTGTTGTCACTCTCAGTGGCTTCAGCTGATCTTCTCTTGTTGACTGCTGGTTTATCTTTGCCAGATCGAGACTTGATGCGAATGATTTTCTTCATGAAACTTTCGCTCTTTTTCTCCTCTTTCTCGCTTTTCTTCTCTTCCTTGTCACTGGCCGCTCCCTCCGAGTGTGCGTCATCTGTACTTCCTTTCCGGCGGCCGAACCGTGGGGAGCGAAGCCAGCGTCGCTTGCTCTTGGGAGTCATTTCAGGACCCACACTCTGAGACACCACATCAGCCACTCTCGGATCCTCCAGAACGTCTATTTCAGTGTAAGCTGGAGCAGGTCTGGTGTACTCTGTACCAATCACTCCCACGCCTTCATTTTCGTCTTCGATATCAATCACTTTCATTTCTCCGTCAGCCAACCTCGTCTTCATTACATCGTTAACGAGGTTCCTCCGAGGGGGTGTGTCCTCGTGGAAGACGTCGGGAATGGTGGAGTAAAGAGCCTCCTCAGCCAGAGCACTATGAGCTACACTAGCAGTCTCCTGGACTGGGATCTCTGGTAACAGGCGACGTTTTGGACTAACTTCCACATCCTCATACTCATCACCAGTTGGGGCATCCTTGACAGATGAGTTTGTCACATTCTCCTCTTTGATGGTGATGGAGGGTAGCTGACGCGACGGACTTGCATCCAAACTGCTCTCCGTACTGTTGGCAAGGCTCTGTGCATTACTCTCCACACTCCCCTCACGACTGTTCCCGGCACTTCTCCCTGGACTCCTGCGGGTCTTGTCCACGGGGCTCTGTCTTTTCAGACCTCTCGGCGTCGATTTTGGAGAGCTCTGTGGAGAAATAGTCGGGGAGTGAGTCGGAGATCGTTGCGGGGAAAGAGACGATCGGATTTCTTTAGCCTCTCTCTCTTTCTCTGCCCACATGGCGATCCTGGACTTGACTGGTAAGTTGGGAGACGGGCTCTGACTGCGTTGTCTACTGCGACTACTGGAGTGAGGCTCAGAGGAACGGCGAGGAGTCAGAGTAGCTCTCGGAGAAGCTGGTGGAGACATCGGAGCAGTGTGGGGGTCAGAGGTCGCGTGAGACGTGGGAGATGAGACTTGTGAGAAGGTGGACGAGGGGGATCTTGGGGAGGGTGGGATGGGAGAGGGAGAGCCTGAAACCCTTGCCTCCTCCTCTATTTTCTTCCAGTTGGCAATCTTTGACTTTACTTGTGAGTCTCTGCAGGACGGTCGGGATACTTTGAACCCTCTGAGACCGGGAGACATTTTCAGCTCTCCACCGATCTTGGTGGGCTGGGCCTCAGTCTCAACTGACTTTTCCAGAATTTCTGTCTTCACTGCTATTTTGGCTTCACTCTCCTCTACTGCAATTTCTGCGACTTTTGTTTCATCTGAAGCCTCTTCCAATTTGGCCGAATCCTCTGCACTCTGTTCAGGATTTTCTGCCTCCGTTTTCTCTGAACCTTTTTCCTCTGTTTTCTCCAGAGCCTCAGTTGCCTTCTCTTCTGGGTCCTGGGATTCCTTCTCAGGTCTTGGAGCAACAGTGGTCGTAGATAGAGGACTGGTGACTCTAACTTTCCCTGCTGTGCCAGCCGGCGAACGTCGACCACCTTTCAGAACATCTTCCGAAGATCGAAGCCGTGGTCTAGAGTTGGTGTTGGATTTGGGACCAGTTTTTGTCGGTACAGAGCCAGTTCTGCTTCGAGCCTGTTCTGCTTCCGGAGCCTGTTCTTATCATGCCTAATTTCACACCACTGGCAGAGTGTGGATTCTTCCAAGTGGGAGTTGATCTACCACTGCTGGTAGTGGCCATACCCATACTCTTGATGACCTGGCCCCTGTTCGTTTTCTTTGCACCTGGTGCACCACTTTTGGCGCCAAACAGCTTGAGCGTTGATCGCAGTCTGTCCTCGTCCTGCAGCCCAGTGTGGTCCAGAATGATTGCCTTCCCTGCCAGGGTGCTCGGCGAGGGAGACCCGCGACCAATCGCAGAAGTGGCAGAAATCTTTCTCCCGAGGCTCTGAGTATCGTTCTTCCTCGGCCCACCGCCAATGTTGATTTCAGAGCGTGATCGCATCGAGCGTCTCCCGGCTGGGTTAATCCCAGTCGCACCAGGTACCTGTTTCCCAGCTCGACTCGGTCCTCCTCCCGCCCTCTCGCCTGTCCCTCTCCTCCCTGACTCTGTAGCACGAGCACCCGGACTGGCTGTCTTCCCTGTCTTCACACCCAGTTTCACCTCTCCCTTTGCCCCCGTCGTTTTGAGGCTCACACTCTCCGTTTTCTTGTCGTTGCCGACTCTCCGCTCGATTTTTGGGCTCTCGCTGTCGGCTTTCTTCTCTCTAGCAGGTCTCTGGCTCACAGGGATGCTGCCACTGCTCCCAGTCCTCCTCAGAGTGCTGGATCTCCTAACAACTCCTGGACTACTGCTACTGGTTCCTCCCGGCCTCCTCACAGAGCCGGCCCTCCTGAGTGTCGCTGGACTGCTGTCGGCACTCTTGACCACCGGTTTCTTCTCCACACTAGTCTTCCTGTCCCTTGCTGGACTAGCTCTTCCACCAGTCCCTCCCGATTTCTTAACACTGCTCACCACCGTCCTTTTCCCTGCGGTCGAACCACCGCTACATTTTCTCGCCCTCTCTCCTTGGCTTTCTGCTGCCCCTCCTTTCTCGGTAGCTACATTCGGGGACCCATTACTGAGTCCGCCTGCCTTTTCTCTGCAATTACTGAGCCCTGCCCTCTCTTTGGTGGGAGTTCTTCGACCAGTAGTCCCTGAGGGTTGCTGTCTCAAACCTGACCTATTTCCATTGGTGGTAGTGTGAGCTCCACTGGGAGGCTTTCCCGATGTCACCTGTCGGTGTGTTGAGTTTGGACTGGATTTCTTGACTCCAGTTTTGTCAGTTCCACCGGGTCTCGGTAGGTTGCTCCCTCCCCTCGCCCCACCTCCTGTTGAACTGCCAGTAGGACTTTTCAATTCCCCACCAGAGCTGGTTCTCTTTGGCCCCGGAGCCCCACTCATCACTTTCCTCTGTGCCAGAGGACTCGATTTCTTCTCAACTACGGAGGTCTTCCTCGTCCCCTCTTCCCCCGTCGGACTGCGACTGGGGCTCCGAGATTTCTTCAGCCTCGTTGCTTCTCCAGCAGCCGACCGAACTGGTGACCCCTGGCTACTGCTAGTCCCTCCATCTCTCGCACTTGACGACTTCCTTGTGGTACCTGGACTTGTTGTGTTCTTGGTTGTCTCCAGCTGCCCACTACTGGCAGAGCTCCTTGGTAATTTCTTTCCTCCCCGGTTTTCGGGGTTCCGTTTGGAGTAACTCCAGGTTTACTCCGAGGTCCTACTCCACTGCTCCCTCCAACTTTCCTCGGGACTCGAGGTGAGGTGGAATTTGGGCGAGACGGTTCAGATCGTGAACTTGCACTCGACGCAGACCTACTGCTAGACATGTTCAGCACTGGAGATGTGGGAGGACATACAGCCTAAGACAGACCTGGAAATAAGAAGATACATTAACACTCTGCACTTACAGGGAATGTGGCAGTATAATGCCTAAATCAAATGCATAACTTATGTACTGGGCCCTTTTGCTTGGTCCCATCTGCCAAATGGCCATCCCACAGTATTCTATACACATCAGAACAGAATACTGACAGACTTTTCGACAGATTGTCGGAACATCAATTCTGTGTAGTCAATACACTAAGTACTGCGGCATCCAGTCACGGTGGCAGAGCCAACAAAAGCCCTTACAACACGGAATCACAACCATAACAGATACACACACTCACTCAGCTGAGGTATATGTTGAAGGTACAGTACAGATACCTATCACACGCTGGAAACTCTAAGTATGTACATTTCACCGGGCTCTGTATGTGTGTGTTGGTGTCATGAGCTAAGCTATAGTGCAGCCTTGTAGGGTATACCTGGTCTCACTAATACATATCATCACAACTGTAGCATATGACAAAGAGGAAGAAATGACGACGTAATTGGATGATTGGATGGAGATGACAGGAGAATAAAGTGTTTGTATGTGTTGATGAAAATTGGCACTCAAAAAGAAGGGTTACCGAAAGAAGTGGCTACTGAGAATCTGGGAACTTGGCCCTAGAGCCAGGGTTTGGCTAGGAGACAGTGAGAGAGCAAACGATGGACAAAACACTGCCTCTAGTATCAACAGTGCTCTCTGTACCAAACATCAGTGTATAAAACTAAGCATGATAATATAGGCCCTGATAGCAAGCCACTAGCGTTTTCATACTGAGGCATGCATCCCATGTGCTAAGGATTCCACCTACACATGTATATACTAGAGAGCCAGGGTCTCCGCATTTCCTCTCTGGCTGCATTCGGAAGGTGACTGACGGCTTGCCTAGATTGTCATGCCGGTGATAGTGTGGTGAGTGTGTGTGATGGGGGGAGGCTAGTGAAAAAAAACGCACAGTCCCAATCAAAAACAGTGAAAGTAGTTTACTCTTTGCTCACAGAGGGAAAGTAAAAGAAGTGTGTCAAACGAGAGATACAAGTACAAAACTCTCTCTCTTCCTCTTGCGATCCTAAAACCTCTCCTACACATACATACTGACACAGACTGATTGAAACAATTGTGGCACTTTCACCTGTTAATTGATACAGTCACATTCCTTGAATATCCGCATAGCTACACAACCATAATCCAACAAGTATAATTATATCTGACTGACGCACATTGCTCACATGAGCAAGGTCGGTCACAGGGGGTGACACAGTTTGCTCAAGAGGTGGAGAGAACACAACCGGGTTAAGGAAGGGCTAGGAATGTTATCATAGAGAGCCAGGCCCACTCGCACACATTAGCCTACATACATATGTAATAACAACAACACCCTAGAGCAGTTGTACAAGCCTCTATGTACAATTATGACACACATGTGTACATATCAAATGTACAAGAGAAGAGAGAGTTAATTCCACAGTTGCCACAGGCATCCTGTCCACTTGAGGGAAGTAGCACCCTCTCACTTGAGGCCAACAGAACTCATAGTGAGATTGCAACCATACTCCTTGTTGCTGTATACTGAAGCTGACCCATAAAGAAGGGGAGGCAAGGAACCGAAGAGTTCACGGTGGCTTCTTTGGCGGAACAAGAAGTAATTTCTGGTAATTATTGCTCTGTGGCTTATACACTGCACCCAGTGTTTACTGTCTGCTCATCCCAGTACTG
>CASHTH010002349.1:0-18940 GCA_030341885.1 Geodia barretti | reverse complement strand
CCAAAATGAGCGGTGGCCATCATGTCAGGGATCACAACGTACTCGTTCACCGTGTGCATCTCGTTGGTCGCCATACCCACAACCACACACTCGACGCCGTTGAGCCGCATGGCGTTGGCGTCGGTTCCGCCACCCGAGGGATGAATGTTGGGGTTCATAGACATGTTTCTCAGCTGGCCGGTAACCAGCTGAACAATGGCCTCGTTGGGGTCTAGAAGGTACATCTGGAACATCATTTCCAGCTCTTCATTGATGGTGGCGTCACGGTACTTCTCCCGTGCCCTGCGCAGCGTCTCCCCCACTTGCATCCGCAACAAGTCAATGGTCTCGGTATTGTGGCTGCGGAACTCGCCACCGAAACTGGCCTCGACAGGCACAGCATTCCGCACCGTTCCGCCTGTAATCAGTCCGACGTTGAACGTCGTCTCCTCATCGAGGCGTCCGTTGGGGAGCTCGTTGATGATTTCGGAGGCTATGCGAATGGCCGACAGGCCCTTTTCCGGCTCCACGCCCGCATGGGCGCCCCGACCGGTAACGTTCACGTCGAAACGCATGTACGTGGGGCTGGCTCCGGTAATGGTGTTTACCGGCCCGTTGCCGTCGAAAACCACCGCGTCGCGGCAGCGGATCATCGAGTAGTCCAGGTTGGCCGCTCCGACCAGGCCGATTTCCTCGCCGCGGGTCATTACCACTTGCACGGGGCGACGCAGGCCGCCGTCCTGGGCAATGCTCTCCAGTCCTTCCAGGATCGCGGCGACGCCGGCCTTGCAGTCGCCGCCAAGAATCGTGGTGCCGTCGGACACGACGCGGTCGCCCTGCACCTCCGGCTTGATCCCTCGCCCCGGCTCCACCGTGTCCATGTGGGCCGAAAGCATCAGAGGGTCAGCACCCTCTTCCGAGGCAATCAAATTGCCGTGGGCGTCGCGTTCCACGGTGAACCCCAGGTTTTCCAGTCGCCCGGTGAGATGCTGGGCCACAGCCTCCTCTTCGTCCGACGGGCTATCGATCTTGACCAACTCACAAAAGGAATTGACCAAGCGTTCCTGATCAATCATTTAACGACCTCCGGCAGGATCCAAAACGGGGCAGGGCTGACCCGCCCCTGCGTTGGCGGGTATTATACATTACCCTGAGGGTGACCCTTTCGCCGATCTGTGATGCTGCGAATTGCGGGTTGAGAGACTCACAGAGGCACATGACCCACGAATCCAATCAAGACCGCGTCTGCACCGGTATGAAAAGATGAAACGGCGTGTGGAACAACGGGTGGAAAACGGGTGGAAAAAACAGCAGAGACCCTGAGTGAGATTACCAGCGACATCGTCTCATGCCGTCGTTGTCCTCGTCTGGTGGGGCATCGCGAGCACATCGGCGAAACGAAGCGCGCATCCTATTCCAATTGGGAATATTGGGCCAAGCCCGTTCCCAGCTTCGGTGACCCGGCTGCGCCTCTGATGGTGCTGGGGCTTGCCCCGGCGGCCCACGGGGGCAACCGGACCGGGCGGGTCTTTACAGGAGACGCCTCGGCCACATTCTTGATCAAGGCAATGTACGAGGCCGGCCTGGCCAACCAGCCGATCTCGGAACACAGGGACGACGGGCTGGAATACACGGGAGCGTACGTCTGCGCCGCAGTGCGCTGTGTGCCCCCGCAGGATCGTCCCACGCCGGAGGAGCAGCGGACCTGCCTCCCTTACCTGGCGCGGGAAATGCGATCGCTGCCCAACCTACGAGTGGTGCTGGCCCTGGGCCAGATTGCTTTCCAGGCAGCCCTGAAGGCCATGGCGGAACTGGGGGCCAAACGCCCGAGGGCAAAGTTCGGGCACGGCGCTGTATATCACCTGGAGGAGGGGTTGCCGCTGCTGGTGGGTTGCTACCATCCCAGTCCACGCAACACTAACACCGGGCGACTCAAGATGGAGCAATTGGTGGAAACGCTGAAAATGGCAAAGAGCCTGGGGGAGGAAGGAGTGGTGATGGGGGGAACTGGTAGGGCGTAGGGGATTTGAACCCCTGATCTCCGCCTTGAGAGGGCGGTGTCCTGGGCCGCTAGACGAACGCCCCACCAAAACAGTGGCAGAGTCCCTGGCCCGCTAGGACTCCACGTCTCAACTATAGCAAAGCGGCCAATCTCTGTAAAGGTATGATATCCGTCTGCTGGGCGATCGCGCATTAGGTGAGTCGGCCGGTTATGTCCGCTCTTTACTCTCTCCATTGGCCAAGGGTCGAGATGTATCCGATCGGAAAATTTCCTGGACTTTGCGGACGCTGGATTCTCGAACAAAAGGGAGTCAAGAATCACTGACAGGTCCCCAACCTCCCCAACCCAACCTTTCACTACTAACACCGGGCGGATTGGCAGAGCCAGCCCGTCCCACCAAATCATTCTGCCCCTAATTTAGGAGAGGCTCATGGAGATCGGAAAGTTTCCACCTGAATTGCTCGAACGCTTGCTGGGTTCCATTGGGCGAAATGACCCTCGGGTGGTGCTGGGCCCACGAGTAGGGGAAGATGCAGCGGCACTGGACTTCGGAGACCGGTTGTTGGTGGCCAAGTCCGACCCTGTAACCTTCGCTACCGATCGCGCTGGGTGGTATTCCGTCCAGGTCTGCGCCAACGATGTGGCCTGCACCGGCGCCACTCCCCTCTGGTTCCTGGCCACCATCCTGGCGCCGGAATGGTTCACCGAGGAGGATGCCTCGCACCTGTTCGAGGATGTCCTGAGCGCCTGCAACGAGCTGAATGTAACCCTCATTGGCGGCCACAGCGAGGTGACCCAAGGCATTCAGAGGCCAATAGTCATGGGTACTATGCTCGGCGAGGTTGAACGGGAAAACCTGATCACCACCGGTGGCGCCCAGGAGGGGGACAGCATCGTGGTGTCCAAGGGGTTGGCCATCGAGGGCACGGCGATCCTTGCCCGGGACTGTGCAGATTACTTGGCGGAGGCCGGAGTATCAACCAGTGTAATTGACGGCTGTGCAGCGCTACTACATTCGCCAGGCATCAGCGTGCTGCCGGAGGCCCGCATCGCCAGTACACAAAACGCAGTACACGCAATGCACGACGTTACCGAGGGAGGGCTGATTACCGCGTTACACGAAATAGCGCAGGCATCGGGACTGGGGATTGCTATTGAGGAGGATAGTGTACCCGTGCTACCAGGGACCACCGAGACGTGTACCGCTCTGGGGCTGGACCCCCTGGGGCTGCTTGGGTCGGGGGCGCTGATTATCACGCTACCCCCACCCGGTACTCCTCAGCTTTTGCGCACCCTGGAGCTGGCAGGTATCGATGCATGGGAGATTGGTCAGATGCTGCCGCCGGAGGAGGGCAGGATCCTGTTCTCCCGGACTGGAGAGGAAATTACACTTCCGGTATTCCAGCGCGACGAGCTCGCCCGCTTCTTTGCACAAACATGACTGACCTACAACCGGGCATCTCCCTTATGCAGGTAACGCCACCAGATTTGCATTATGTTACACAGAGACTGGTTTATGTTGTGTACTGCTTTACGTTTTATTGCATTCCAATGTTGCGGCGTCAGACGATAATGCAACTGGTTACTTGGAGGATGCTTGGTACACCGCCAGCGCCTCTGCCAGTCTGCTGGCAGTGATGTTGGCACCGCTGACCGTAATCGACACCTTTTTGCCCTTCAGCCGGTCGGCGTGCTTCACAGCACCGGCAAGGGCTGTCGCTCCCGCCGGCTCTGCCAGCGTGTGGGCCTTCTCCACCAACAGGCCAATGGCTCGTCGTATGTCATCATCGCTCACCAGAAGGAAGTCATCCAACAGGTCCGCCATAATGCGCTGAGGAAGCTCGTAACCCGATTTGGTCGCGACTCCTTCCGCAAAAGTCTCCATTAGCGCCTCGACAATTTCCCCCTGCTTCCATGATAAATACGCGGCGGGGGCGGCATCGGACTGAACGGCGTAGACCTGTATCGACGGATCGATGGACTTGGCGACGATACAGGCACCAGCAATACCGGATCCCCCGCCAAGCGGGAGCATCATCACTTCGACATCCGGCAGATCCTCTATGATTTCAAGGCTTGCCGTCCCAACGCCCGCAATCAGCAGAGGTTCGTTGACTGCGTGTACATAGCGATAACCCTCTTCACGGGCCAGGCGTTCGCAATAGTCCCTGGCATCGTCGAAGGTCTCTCCGTGGAAAATCAGTTCCGCACCCAGAGAGCGCATTCCCGCAACCTTCACCGGGTTGGCATTCTCCGGCAGACCGATGAGTACCCGCACGCCAAACTCTCGGCCGGCACTGGCCAATGACTGGCCGTGGTTGCCCGTCGAGGCGGTGATCAGACCCCGCTGACGCTCCTCCGAGGTTATGTTTGCCAGCAGGTTGATGCCTCCGCGAGATTTGAATGCTCCGAGGGGAAGGTGCTCCTCGTGCTTTATGTACACTTCGGCATTTAGCACCTCACTGAGTCCCATAGAATAGTGCAAGGGCGTGCGTTGAAAATGTGGCGAGATGGTCCGCCTTGCTTGGTACACATCCCGAATCGTGGGTGTCAGCATGGCTATCCTTTACTGGTAATGGGGCTTTCGTGAGCTTATGGTGGCCCCCGCAGTATGTCAATTGCCGTTTCGGTTTCAGACTCTCATTGCAGGCTTCCGCGATCTGCTGAAGGGGGCGGCAACAGGCTCGAAAGACAGGGGGAAGGACCCCGGATCGTAAATCATGCCGGGCTCTTCCGGGCAATTCAACTGACGGCATACCTGACGACAGGGTGGGCAATAGGCACTACAATGACAAAGGTATCTCTAAATGTTTCTTAAATGCGTTTAGGAAATTGTTTGGCGTATGCTTGACACTCCACCAAGGTCGTGATACCTTATCAACACTTCAAGACGCTGAGACAGTGCAAGTGACAGTAGGAGGCGCATCGTGGCACGAAAGACCAAGTTGATGCTACGTGTAGAAAAGGATAATGGTCGGCCTCTCGAGGAATTGCTACCTGAGAGAGTCAACGACATAGGCCTTTCTGCTACTGCCGAGGAGTTGGGCGTCAGCAAAGCCACCTTGGGTTTACTGGCTCTTGAAGCTCGGTATTAGTGTAAGGCGGATCGCGGTCTCTCGCGATGAGGTCGTGGAGATCAGGAAGATTAGCTAGCACGGAAACTGGTTTGAGACTCAAAAAGCCGCCCACAATGGGCGGCTTTTTCTTTACTCTTCTACCCTGCCGCAGACCTTCACCACTGGCGGATCAGCCCTGGAAAATGTCCTCAGGCAGAAAAGCGGAGACCGTTACATTTGGCAGGTCCACTGCGTTGCTGATCCTCAGGTCTACCGCAACGCTGCAAATCACGTAGGCCTGCTCACGGGTCCAGCCCCTCTCCTGCAGCAGCTCAATCATGTTGATCAGGGCATTGCGGGCCGCCAGTGTAAGATCCTCCCCCTCCTGGGTACCGTCGTCCCGAATAGGCATGCCCATCGTGGCGATGAAATTGCGGGGGGCGGCCCACTCCGGTGGCAGGAAATACCCGGGGTGGGCATATCGCGGCCAGCGGATGTTATGTCGTGCAGCCTCTCCCTTTGTGCAGATGGAAGCTTACCACGGCGGTTGCTCCCATCTCGATTGCAGTAATGCAGCACTCTGAGTCACCTTGGGCAAAGTGAGCGTCGCCGCAGGAATACAGAGCGCCGGGCACATTTACCGGAATCAGCAATCTCGACCCTTTGGTAAGTTGCTTGGCGTCCACGTTGCCGCAGTTCTCTCGTGGCGGCAGGGTCCGCAGTCCCTCGGCGGCGATGGCACCTCCGGCAGGCACGGCATCCTCCGGGTCGGGGGGCGCCGCCGTTCCGCCGCGCCGCACGAGGTCCGCCTCCCTCCGAGCCCACGAATCCATCTGTTCCCTTGAAGGTGCGATACCGGCAGTTCCCATGAACGAGCCGTTGGGGATTCTCACCCCCGGCAGTTGCTCGGACGTGGCCCAGCCTTCGCTTATGTTCCAATTGACGAAATACGGCTCCTGGAACAGATCGCGCAAAAATCCTGCACCGGGTCGGTTCCTGGTCCATCCGTAATGTTGAGGGATTATGTCAACGTATTCGATCTCCAGCAGGTCCCCGGGTTCTGCGCCGTTGATGTAGACAGGGCCGGTGAGGGGATGTGCAACCTTGGCATCAAAGCGGTCGAAGTCGGCCGTGGTAACCGCCGGGTGCATCTGACCGTCGGAGGCGTCCCGTGTTTCCAAGAGTACCTCCTCACCGGGGTTAGCCTCAAGGATGGGAGAAATGTCCGGATGCCATCGGTTATGGCCCTTCTCCGGCTCTTCCTTCAGCCGCTTGGTGCGGTCAATCTCAACGCTTTTCATTCGCTGATATCCTCCAGGACTCGCAGGTATTCCCCCATCAGTGCCGGGGTGCCTACCTGTATCGCATTGTCAATTTGCCGGGCGGGTAGATGCTGGCAGCGTTTGCCGCGAACTTGTATTCCCCGTGCTCGAGGGTGGTAGTTGATCAGAATGTGCACGTCTCGGCTGCAGTGCCGGCGATCATGATCTCCCGCCAGATTCCGACCGGTCCGCAGACATCCTGAATCACAAATACAGGGGTATCTCTCCAATCGGGCACGCCACTATTGCAGACTGTCTACCCCAATAAACCTGCGCCTCTTCTTTGGCGCGACTATCGGCCGAAACCTACAGCGTCCAGTCCTCGGGCGTCTCCGGCGTCGGCATGGGGCGGATTGTGACTTCCACCAGAGCGGCCTGGCCGTTCTCGGTGGCAGCAATGGCGCGGCGGAAGGCGTCCTGCAGCTCTGCCGGGTCTTCAACTCGCTCGGAGTAAGCGCCAAGGCCCTGAGCGACCATGGAGAAATTACCGCCCAACTCGGCCATTGGAGGCGGCGCGGCATTCTCGCGGGCCATGGCCATCAGCCCTCCGCCAGTGCCGCCATTGTTCAGCACCACAGTTAGCGTCGGAAGCTTCATCCGGACGGCGGTTTCCAGTTCCATGCCAACCATGCCGAAAGAGGCGTCTCCCAGCACGTTGAACACCAGATGGTCGGGGCGGCCCAGTTTCACGCCGATGGCCGCGGCCATTGACCAGCCCATGGCCGCCATGCCGCCCATGCCGATGTAGTTGCGCGGCTTGGTCGCAGGCCAGAATGGCGACAGATAGCCGCGGCTTCCGCCAGCATCGTGCAGGGCGATGGTGCGGTCGAGGTCGACTACTTCATTAGTTCCTGAACCACGCGGTACCCGTTGGTGGGAGACGATTCGTCGTTGAGGGTAGGTTCCCACTCGGCGTGCCACTTGGCTTTTGCCTCGCGAATCTCGGCAACGATCTCCTCGCGCCGCGCCGCAGACGGTGGTCCGCCCGGTCCCATCCGGTCCCGGACGGCGTCGATGAGGCTGCGAAGGGCCAGCTTGGCGTCGGCCAGGATGGGCACATCTGCCTGGTAGATCTTATTGAGATCGCTGAGTCGGCGTTTATGTGAATCAGGCTCACGCCCTCTGGGATGGGTCGTCCGTCGGTGGCGTTGGGCAGGCGGAAGGAGTTGCCCACGGCCAGAACGGCGTCTGCTCTCCGGTTGACAATGTGAGCTGCCCCGGAGGCGTACCTGCTTCGCGGGTAAACGCCGCCCCCCACGGACAGCGGATGGTTTTCGGGGAACGCACCCTTACCCACCAGGGTGCTGGCGACGGGCATGGCCATCAGCTCGGCCAACTCAAGGGCCTCGTCCCAGGCCTCCGCGGCCAGCACGCCCCCGCCAACATTCATAATCGGGAAGTTGGCGTTCAGCAGAATCTCCGCGGCGCGCTCGATGTCCGCTGCGTCGGGGGCGGCCCGGCGGCCCGGCCCTACCGGCTCGTAGTTCAGTACCTCGTCCGGGGCCTCCATCATCAACACGTCCTGCGGCATTTCCAGGACCACCGGTCCTGGTGAGGCAGAACGCAGGTTGGTAAAGGCTCGGCGCATGATGGCGGGTATGTCCTCTACCCGCGACATAGTGCCCTTCCACTTGACGAAACTGTCGAAGATGCTGGAGGGAACCTCCTGCTGAATTTCGCGCCCCATGCTTCCCAATGGATGCTGTCCCATTAGCAGGAGCACGGGGATATTGTCGGCATACGCTCCGGCGATACCGGTAAGCGTGTTGGTGGCTCCCGGTCCGGTCCCGGTCAGCGCCACACCCACCTGGCCGGTGGCCCTGGCATAACCGTCTGCAATCTCCACACCCATGCGCTCGTGGCGGGCGGAAAATATCTGAATTTGCTGAGAGGCCCGTAGCGCAGGCCACAGCGGGGCCTCACCCCGCCGGCAAATCCGGAGATGTATCGAACTCCTTCCTTCTCTAATGCGTGAATAACTGCGTCGCCGCCTCTCATTACTGCTCTCCCACTCTGGCGATTGTGCGGAACCGGCAGTTCGTGGTGCCGTGTGCACTGCCGGTGCCCGGTGAACCCAGAATGCGCCGATGATACGCCCGCCCCTGTTGGCGGTCAAGGACGGCGCGCGGCTAGGCCGCGCTTCTTGCGTTTGTTGACCGCCTATTCAGGCACAGCTATCATCCCATCGCGGACTTGGGCGTAGTGAGCGCATCCTTCCCTTCCTTCTTATAATAAAGAGACTTTACAAGGCAAACGGCGGAACATCAGGAGGCAGCATGCCTACAGCCAGTGAGATGATCGTCCAGACCCTGGAGGAAGCCGGGGTAGAGTATGTTTTTGGCATACCCGGTGGCGGCACTGGGCAGATTTTCCAGTTGCTTTACGGACGGGAGGACCGGATCAAGACCGTCCTGGTAAGGCACGAACAAGTCGCAGCAATCATGGCCGACGCGTATGGCCGGGCCACCGGCAAGCCGGCAGTGGTCATGGGGCAAGGGCTGTTCATCGGCTCCAATGCCTCATTCGGGATCATGGAGGCAATGCTCAGCAGTTCACCCATGCTCGTGCTCACCGACACCTCAGACGGCGGGGCAGCCCAACGGCCGGCCAACCAGTCAGGTACGGGAGAATACGGCAGCATCGACCTGCCCAACATATTCAAATCCATGAGCAAGTACACCGCTCTGGCCGCCAGCCCCAAGGAGGCGGTTCTTGCCACCCAGATGGCCATCAAGCATGCGGTCAGCGGTCGGCCCGGCCCTTCGTCTGTGGTAATGCGATCGGCAGCAATCGGTGGCGAGGTGGACCTGGAGGCGGCGCCCTTCATTCACAACGCCGCCGGCTTCCTGAATACCGTCAAGCCCCAGAGCGCGCCGTCCGATGTTCAGCGCGTGATCGATATGCTGTCAGGGTCACGGCGCCCTGTCCTGGTCGCCGGAAACGGCGTGCACGTCGCCCGGGCACATTCACAGTTGCAGGAGCTGGCAGAGATCTGGGGTATGCCAGTTGCAACCTCTTATAAAGGGAAGAGCGCCATCGCGGAGACACATCCACTCTCAGTGGGGATGGTCGGCACCTACGGACAGGCCGTCGCCAACCGGGTGGTAGGGGAGGCAGACACGGTCATTGTAGTGGGTGCGTTGCTGAGATCCCAGGAGACCGTCCGCGAGCGGCCCGACATCTTTGACCCACGGCGCCAGAGGGTGGTGCAGATTGACATCGACGAGCGCAATGCCGGCTGGAGCTTCCCGGTTGAGATCGGCCTCGTCGGCGACGCTGGCAGCATCCTGGACCAGCTGGTTGCGGCCTCAAAGGAGGCTGCTCAAGCCAATGCTGCCCAGCGCACAGAATGGACAAACTCTGTGTCCACTCGTAAATCTGCGATGTCCTTTTACGACGACCCGGAGATGCACAGAGAATCATCGCCGGTTACCCCGCAGAGGCTGGTCTCGATTCTCAACGAGACCTCCGACCCCTCGACGGTGTACGCTCTGGATGCAGGGAACAATCGCACCTGGATGGCCCACCTGTACAAAGCCCAGCAGGCCGGTACCTTCTACTGCCCGGGCGGCACGGCCGGAATGGGTTGGGCGCTCCCGGCAGCCGTGGCCCTCAAGCTCGTCTACCACCCCCGACAGGCGGGAGAACGGAGGCTAGACTAGGACCGGTTTCGGACAGGCGACGGCGGATACATGATGACGGTCAACGCCCTCTCGACGGCGATGCAGTACGATCTGCCCATGACCTGCGTCGTGTTCAACGACAACGCGCTGGGCATGGTGCTGGACCACCAGCCCCGGGGACAGGAAATCGCCTCGGAGTTCTATCCGACCGACAACGCGGCCATAGCCCGGGGATTCGGGGCCTTTGGTGTCCACGTCGTCGAGACGACCACGCGATCTGCCCGACGCGCTGCGGGAGGCGCAGGCGTCGGGACTGCTGCCGGTAAGTGTGTGACGTTGCCATCGACACCGCGACCACGCACCCGACGAATGCGTGCGATGCCGCGCGCTCCGCGAGACGTAGGCGAAGGAGGAGGCTTGACGGCGACTGGAACCAAGCTTACGTACGAGGAGTAACTCAACGAGCTGTAAACGTTTTCGCGCTTCGCATCGTGGATGGTGAGGTGATTATCTCCGCCGTCCCCAACGTCTTCCATCAGCGCACGTCCAGGCGTATTTTCAGACCTCTTGATCGATTGGTGGCGGAACAAGATATCGGCTGGATTCACTTATATTCCAGGACGCGTAGGACTCATCGCACCCATCCTGGCTCAGCAACAAGGAGGTTCAGTGTATGGCAGGACTGCTTGAAGGCAGAATATCTCTGGTCACCGGGGCGGGTTGGGGTATCGGCCGGGCGACCTCGTTGGTCATGGCGCGGGAGGGAGCGACCGTCGTGGTCTCCGATCTCAACGCCGACGGTGGCGAGGAAACACTGAGCGCCATCAAGGAGGCCGGCGGGGATGGCATTTTCGTCCACGCCGACGTATCGCGCCCAGACGACGTGGCGGCGTTAGTCGGCCAGGTGGTCGCGGCCTATGGCAGGCTGGACTGCGCCTACAACAACGCCGGCATAGAAGGATACATGGCGGGCCGTCTGCACGAGTACCCGGAAGAGGAATGGGACCGGCTGATCGATGTCAACGTAAAGGGCGTGTGGCTCTGCCTCAAGCACGAGATACCACAGATGATGCAGCAGGGCGGCGGTGCCATCGTGAACACCGCATCGGCTGCGGGGTTGGTCGGTTCGCGGCGCCTGTCTGCGTACGTCGCCAGCAAGCACGCGGTGGTTGGGCTCACCAAGGCTGCTGCCCTCGAATATGCCCAGGACGGCATACGAGTGAACGCCGTGTGTCCTGGCATCATCGACACGCCAATGGTGCGCCGCCTCATTGGAGGACGAGACGCCGAGTACGAGAACTCAATTCCTGCTAGGCAGCCCATCGGGCGACTGGGTACGCCCGAGGAGATTGCAGAGTCCGTTGCGTGGCTGTGCTCCGACGCCGCTTCGCTGGTCACCGGCCTTGCCATGGCCGTGGACGGTGGGTTCACCGCGCAATAGAGACTAGCCGGACTCAGCTGCTGACAGTGCAATCGCGTCTCTACTGTCCTACAGCACTCTCGCCGAGTTGCGGCGAAGCCTTTTCACGGGAACGCGAAAGCCATACCGCCACTGACAGTCCGTTGGACTGCCTGTTCGGGCAATGATAGTATAGGGCCGGTTCGCCTTTGTGCACTGGCCCTTCCTTATATAAGGGACAACATTCAAATTAGTGGAAACTTTCGAGCCTCATTCCTTCAGTAATTAATTCAATCGACTGCGCTATGCCCGGAGGACAGCTTGCCCGATATATTGGAAATTATTGACCTGCCCGACAGCGGACAACTGCAACTCTCTTTACTGGGCGATGATGGCAGTCGCCTGAGTGCGCCACCTGTCTCCTTCCCCTACCCGCTGACCGATGCAGAGTTGGCGGAGATGGTCTGGCCATATTCCCTGAGAATATATCATTCCAGCCCTTTGGCAGAGTCTCGAGCGAGGCGATGCGGGTGAGGCTAGCATGGTCTCGCGCGACCTGGGACGCCTGGTGCTGGAAGCAGTATTTCGTTCCAACGCAGAGGCTGAGGGGATATGGTCCCGGATCAGTTCAATTGATGCACAGGCCTTCCGGCTGTCCATAGTCTCCCCACGCCCTGAACTCCTGGCCCTTCCCTGGGAGTTGCTCAACAGCCCGGACGCCGGGTACCTGGCCGCTCGCGCTGAGGCATTGACGCGTCAGGTGAGTTCTCTTGATCAGCTTCCTTCATTCTCCACTGCTGGGCTTCCCGACACCCAATTCAATGTACTCATGTTATGTCCACCCAGCAGTCAGGGCATTGCCTCCGAGGCTCTGGAGGCCATGGAATCGCTGGACGTTGAGGTGTCCCTGGAATGTCTGAAGCCCCAGACTGTTGGTGAACTGGAAGCTCACCTGGCAGACCGGGCGGGGCATTACCACCTGTTGCATCTAGACGGAATTGCCACCGACAACGAGGGCTCCCACCTCTTGGGGACCGCATCCCTGGAGCGAATAGGGAAAGCCGCAGCGAGCTCAGGTATTCCCGTCGTGCTGCTTAGCTGCGCCACTCCCTGCTATCCTCCCGTCGCAGCCGAGGTCTTGCTGAAGAGCGGCGTGCCTGAGTTGGCAGTGTTGCCGGTACCCCTGGGAGGGTCGGGCCGGAAGCTCTTCGCAGACGCATTCTACTCCGCCATAGCCCACGGAGAAGGTGCCGCCTCCGCTGTCGCGCATGCCCGTCGCGCCCTGATGCTGAACCCTTACCGCCCCTCCGCCGCCGGACCGGTGGTTTCGTGGGACTGGATCACACCACTGTCTTACCAGTCGGCCCGTTATGAGCCAGTGGCGATAAAGCCCGAATATAACAGAGGAAGACGTCTCTCCGGGCATGCGATGCCCGCCAACGCTGCGGACAGAACCCACGCCAGCCGATCAGCTGCCCCGAGGTGGACCATACGGCCTGATTGGCCGCCGCCGCGAGGTCCTGGAACTGGATACTACTGCCTCGCGACCAACCCTGTCGTTACTTTATGAACTGCCCGTTGGAGTTCGGAAAATTACCGAAGAAGTCGCTTGGGGCTTTCGTCCGCTGGTCTGTCCCGGCTCGAGAAGAGCGGTGACCGGCACGATGGTGTTTTTTATACCATCTTTGACGTAGGAGCAGGGTTGGACAAGGCCTTGCACGAGGTGGGGACCGCCCTGGCCGGTCTGGAATTCGGAGATCTCCCGGCCTTGGCCCGCCGCAACTGGCTCCTCGAGTACCTGCGAGGGCACCGGACCCTTCTGGTGTGGGATGCAGTCGAGATACCCGCTGGTTCCCTATCAGGAACCGGCTGCTTGAGTCAGCGATGGCTGAACTGGAGCGAAGTTCTGGCGCGAGTTGTCCGCAGACGGCGGACAGACCGAGGTGCTGCTGATCAGCCGCCGGGACACCGAACCGTGGATATCGGCCTCCCACGGGAGCTACACGCTGAAGGGTCTTACCGGCAACGAAAGAATCGAGTTCGCCACGCGCCTGATCGAAGAGACCGGCATCGACCCCGCCCGTCTGGGTCCGGAGTTCCTTGAACTACTGGAACTGCTGGATGGCCCCCCCGCTGGGCAATGGAGAACTGGTAAAATGTCGATGTCTACTCTGACTCAAGGATGTTTGCCAGCCCGTACTTCTCACCGACTGCGGGCCGCCTGAGATAGCAGATGCCTACCAACTCACCCGGCCCCTGAGATGGATGGTCGCCACCCTACATACATCTGAGACGGCAGGATGGAACACGCATATTGTCGGGCTCAGATATGCCGTCGTACTCGCATCGTACCATCTACGCCGTCCTGTCGCTATTCCGCAACCGCGTTATGATGGACATTCTGACCCACATCACTCAAGAAAATGCCTACCGGTCGGTGATGGGCGAACAACTTGGTTGGGGAGCCTGCCGCACCCTGCTCCGGTCGGCCCGGATTGCCGCTTCCTGGAACCAATCACGCCCAGCGTCTACCAGATTCACCCGTCAATGGGCTGGTTCTACGGCCGTGCTCTTTACCGGCAGCTTCCCTCCGACGCGTCGCCGAGCCTCGCGAAGGACATTCGTGCTGAGTGTGAACGCCGACACGACTACTTCATGAGAGATCCCTGTACTAGACCAGGACTCAGGGATCCATGCATCCTGGCCGAAGAGGGCAACCTGACGCAGGCCCTCGGCCTGGCAATGGAGTCCCAGGAGTGGGACAACGCCCAGCTTCTCACCCAGCCTCTGGCCCAGGTATACCGGATGCAAAAGCGGTATCCGGAACTGCGCCGTCTGCGCCGTCAGTTGCTGGACGCCGCCGGAACCACGGCCGACGAGGCGCAGGCCAACGACGCCACCGAGCTCTGGCTCTACCTGCTGGGGACCGAGGCCTCGGAGTGCATCGAAACCAACGAGCTTGGCCGGGCAGACGCCCTCAACCAGCAGTTGCTGGAGTACTTCGCCTCCCAGCCCGGAGCAGAGAGTGATCCGAGGGCCGCAGCCGTTTACCACCAGATGGGTGAGGTCGCCCTGCGGCGCTGGCAGCTGGATGAGGCCGAGGATTGGTACACCAAGTCGCTTACCATTATTGAAGATATCGAAGATGGCGAAGACCGCGCACCGGTTGCCGACGACTACTATGGCATGGGGCTCGTCCGCCAGTACCAGAGGCGGTACACCGAGGCACGTGAACTGGTTCTCCAAGTCACTGGACATCCACCAAAGGCTTGAAGACGTGGAGGAGATGGTCAAGGACTACCGCTCCCTTGGGCTGTGCGCCCAGTTTCGCTTTGAATACCAGGAGGCGAAGCTGGTTCCGAAGAGCCACCTATATGCAACCGGCCCTGCGAGATCCTCGATGGTGAGCGGCGCGCGACGAAGAAACCATCTGTGTCTCAGTTATCACAGCACGCTGTGGGCACGGTGGCTCACACGCCACCATACCAGTTCGATGACTGCGCCGAAACCTGTACAGCAGGCCAACTGCACCGCAGCTGACCGGATGGGCACGACAAGCCCAGATGGCAGTGGAATTCCACTACCCATCGGCTGCGTCGAACATCAGTTCGAGGAGTCAGATGTTCCCAGAGGACGCGGAACGTTGGTACACCCTGGCTCTCGAAAAATACGAAAAACTGGGCGACTGGCGCAACGCCGGCGACGAATGCCGCCAATTGGGCGTCTTGTTCCACGAGCAGAAGAAGCTGGACGAGGCCGAAAGCTGGTATCACCGGCCCGCTGACATTTCGAGAGAAATCCAGACGCTACAGCGCACCGCGCGAACTTATGGGCAGCTGGGCATGGCAGCCGAGGAGCGAGAAGACATCGAAGGCGCTCTGATCTGGGCTGCCCGCACGTACAATCTGGCCGCCGACCACTACCTGCCCGTAATCGCGCAGGCCCGCGTCCATCTCGCTAGGCTGCGCGACAACCAAGGCTCCGACGCCTTCGCCGAGTGGTGGCGCAATTTTACCGGCGAGGAACCTCCGGCAGACATCGACGCGGAGGAAGAGGTGATTCTGTGACCGGGATGCTCGCCAGAAACCAGCTCACTGGAACATGTTTTTGTCCCGTTCGCTCTGGAGATGGTTCGCTGCTGCCGCCTGTCCATGCCGAACAGAATGCGAACTTTTAGGACTGGATGCCACTCTATGGAACACCGAAAGTTACCAATGACCGGGATGACGGTATCATGCGTCTGCAAAACGGCAAGGCTGCCGCTGCATTCCATTCCATGGCAATGAACCTGACTGAAGGCGGCAAAGATGAAGGCCTGCCCGTATACGTGGAGATGACTTGGGCCGCTGAATCGCTACTGCCCTACCCGCTATCCGCACCCGAAGATGTAATTGCTTACACCACCAGGAGGTAGAACTTATGAGCGTTGGAGTTTCCACACCATTGCCGGCTTACACCGTAGACCCGGCTTTCATGGCTAAGAAAGCGGAGGAGTTGGGCTTTGAGTCAATCTGGTACGCAGAGCATCCTGCTGTGCCGGTCGATAGCAATAGCCCATTCCCGCCACCGGTGGAGAGATCCCCTGGACCTACTCCCATTTTACCGACCCCTACATAGCCCTGGCTCGCGCCTCCGGGGCGACCAGCACTATCAAGCTGGGCACCGGCATCACCCTGGTTCCAGAGCGCAATCCGTTGTTGCTGGCCAAGGAAATCGCCACCCTCGACCGGTTCAGTGGCGGCCGCTTCCTATTTGGCATCGGCACCGGGTGGCTGCGGGAGGAGACAGAGATCTTCGGCGGCGACTTCGAGCACCGCTGGACGCAGACGCGTGAGGCTGCTGAGGTTAGAAGAGCTCTGGACCAAGGACGAGGCTGAATACCACGGTAAGTATTACAACTTCCCGAGGAGCTACCCGAAAGTCGCTAATCCAAGCGGCACAGCACCGCAACCACGCCCATCAGCATCGGCTGGTAAAATGCCCGCAATGTGTTGCGCCGCATCGTGTCTCACGGCGACGGTTGGCTTCCCAACCGCGTTACGCCCACAGAGATCGAGGACAGCCGCAAGCGCCTGGACGCCATGGCCGAGGAGGTGGGCCGCGACCCCAAGTCCATCACCATCAGCGTCTACGGACAGCCGGCTGACGGCGATCTCGTCCAGTCGTACCTGAATGCCGGGGCAGACAGGGTGGTGGTTCGCCCGGAGCACGTCGCCAACGACTACGAGATGGGCAAACAGCTTGAGCGGATGGCAGAGGCAGTAATTCGATAAGTTTCCAGCAGGCGGGACGGATGCAGGGCGAGGTGATACTCCCCTGTTTCTTTCCCCGAGGGCACGCAAAACGGAGAGAGACCAATGGACCGCACTACCGAGATGCTGAGCGCCTACACCTGCGGCCTCACCTATGAGGATTTAGGTCCGGACGTGGTGGAACAGGTCAAGCGCACGCTGGTGGACACCATGGGTTGCGCCATCGGAGGCTTTGATTCGGAGCCGGCAGCGATTGCCCGCAGCCTGGCAGATGACATCAAGGGCGCAATGCCGTCACGCATCCTGGGAACGGCCGATCACACATTGCCTGACCTGGCTGCTTTCGCCAACGGCATCGCGGTCCGCTACCTGGACTGTAACGATTCCTACTTTTCGCCGGGAGGAGGGCATCCCAGTGACATGATTCCGGCCGTTCTCGCAGTGGCTGACCCCTCGCTTGGTGCATGATCTCAGTTCCCCAATCAGTCATAACGGCCATCGCCCTGGCCTACGAGGTCTTCTGTCGCCTCTCCGATGAGGTAGTTGCCAGCGATCTGGGCTGGGATCAGGGCATTTTCAGCGCGATCGGCGCCGTCTGCGGTGCGGCTCGGATCATGGGGCTGGACAGGCACAACTGGCAAAAAAAAAAAACCCCCCGCATCTGCTGGCTATTTCCCCTCACCCTTAGAAAAATTCCAATTGGCCGTCACCCTTTACGGGCAGCTTTCATTGGAAGGGTGTCCAAGCCAGCGCATCGCGGCTTCTCTTACAGTGTTTTCGATCGGCGCATTTAGGCCGCGAAAGGCAAATGACCGACCCGCGAGCCCCCCCCCCCCCCCCCCCCCCCCCACTCCACCCCCCCCCCCCCCACCCCCCCAGCACCCTTCGAGGGCCGTCGCGGGTTGTGGGAACAGGCAACGGGTGGACCGGTGAAGGTGCCGGACTTTCGCTTGGGCGGCGCCGCGTGACAACGACCCCTTCACGACATCACTCGACCAATCTACAATCTACCCATCGACGAGATTACACACCCGAACCCATCTTGGCTGGCCCTGCAACTCCGGAACAGACTGTCCGTGAACGAGATCCAGTCCATCCATATCGAAACATACAAGGTTGCAGCGAGTACGGCCTCCAGCGAGCCAGAAAAGTGGGACCCGAAAACTCGGGAGACGGCCGACCACAGCATCCCGTGGCTTGTGGCCTCGGCTTTCCTGAACGGGGCGGTCGGTCCCGGTAGTTTCACCGGAGACCATATCGCCAACCCGGCCCTGCGAGACATTATGTCGCGCATGACCCTGGTCGAGGAACAGGAATTCACGGACCGCTACCCCGGCGAATACAATTGCCGAATAACCGTTACAGCGCGGAATGGTTACAGCCATTCACGCCGCGATTCTGGCCCAGGCCACGGCAGCAACCCGATGAGCGACACTGAGGTGGAGGCCAAGTTCCGCAGCTTCGCGGGATCCTCCCTGTCTTCCTCCCGGTGTGACCAAGCCCTGGAAGTCCTCTGGAGACTCGACGAACTGTCAAACCTCGAGCCCTTGTTCGACAGCCTGACAATCCCTTAAAGTGACCTCTGGTACCATTGGACCAACTTGCCCGATCCGCACCGGAGGCTGGCCGATGAACGACCCCAAGAGCAATGGCCCCGGCTCGGATTACTTCCGGCAGGAATTCACCCGCCTCGTCGCCCGCCGCGAAGAGGATCTGGACCTTGCCAGAGCCGCTCTGTTGGTTGCCGGAGAGGAATACCCAGACTTGGACGTTGTCCGGTATCTCAACCTTCTGGAGAGTTTCGCATCAGCTCTGGGGGACCGGGCGCCAACAGGATGGCCGCCTGAGGAACGGGCCCGAGAGTTAGGACGATACCTGTTCGGCGAATTGGGATTCAACGGCAATTCCGCAGACTATTACAACTCCGATAACAGCTATTTCAATCGCGTACTGGAAACCAGGACCGGAATCCCCATTACGCTGTCTCGCTCGAACACGTGTCGCTGATACAGTGAGAGTCGCCCGAGAGGCGAGACATTCATTGCGCTGAGCTCGGCAGTGCCTGCCACTTGCCTGGTTGCCGGCTGGAAGGGACATCCCTTTTCTTTGACCCGTTCAATGGCAGTGCTGCCCTCTCAGTTGACGATTGCCGCAGGCTGGCGGAGGGTCTTTTCGGCTCGCGTTTCTCATGGGATGAGAGTCTCTGCGACAGTGTACCAAGGCATGAGTTCCTCTTTAGAATCCTCAACAATCTCAAAGTCGTATACGAACGAACGGGGGAAGCGGAAAGAGCACTGGCAGCGACGC